>ML822309.1:707-30199 GCA_009831015.1 Picea engelmannii
ATATATATATATCCTTGAATTTTTCTTTCAAAATAAAATATTCGCACAGATGGGGTTATACATGCCCAAACAACTTTTGTTAACTTAAAAAAAATAAGAATCAACATCGACTGTCTATAATAGATCTCGTGAGGAACAAAAGTGAGTGCAAATATCTTGTTTGATATGTGGAAGAGAATCTCAGTAAAAGTCCAAATTAATGGAACCCGAGTAACTTTTAGCTATATGGAATCCCCCTTCTCAGAATAGAAACCGTACAACTTAACCTGCAAAGGGAAAACAAAAGCGTTACTATCACCTCAAATTATTTTGAAGGAAAATAAACAGAAAGAGAAAGGAGCATAAACTTATCTCGGGCCTGGATTTAGTACCAGTTGTTTTTCCCCTTGTGAGTTAAGTTTGGTCTATGGCCTGAGAGGAAAAGGAGGCTCGTAAAATTCTGATGTGTTCGCTTGCAAGAAAAAGGGACCCATCATAAAACTCGTATCCATATAAAGGAATTTGAAAACCGTGAAATTAAAACCATATATGAATAACAAAGTTCCTTTGATTTTATTTCAAGTATTAAACATTCT
Organism: Picea engelmannii; assembly: GCA_009831015.1. Classification (NCBI taxonomy): domain Eukaryota; kingdom Viridiplantae; phylum Streptophyta; class Pinopsida; order Pinales; family Pinaceae; genus Picea; species Picea engelmannii. The sequence goes on from ML822309.1 coordinate 1,283, forward strand.
AATACGTGCTTTGGGAAGTTCTTTAAATACAAATAACAAAGGTTACCACTCATTTAACTATTACATTATCAAGAGAAAACTATGTTAGATCAACTTATATCAAGAATCAAATGAAGTAATTACATAGACTAATTACACAAACAACAATAGCATTTAAAAGGGTCAGATATATCAATGTTTCCTCATAGAACAAATAGATCCCTTAACATAGGGTAATCAAGAATCAAATGAAGTTATTACAGAGACTAATTATAGAGACGACGATAGCATTTAAAAGGGTTAGATCTATCAATGTTTCCTCATAGAACAAACAAATCCCTTAACATAGGGTAATCAAGAATCAAATGAAGTAATTACATAGACTAATTGCAGAGACGATGATAGCATTTAAAAGGGTGAGATATATCAATGTTTCCTCATATAAAAAATAGATCCATTAACATAGGGTAATCAAGAATCAAATGAAGTAATTACAGAGACATCGATAGAAATTAAAGGACTCAAAACTATCAATGCTTTCCACACAAAACAAACAGATCCCGTAACATAGGGTAACTTCACATAATGTTAAGCATGACGTGTATTTATGAATATAACAATACTGAGGATTATGGACAACTGCAGGAAATAACCATAGAACCCAAGATAATGTTATTCAATGGACAAATTGGGAAATTTGTAAGGAAGAATTCCTAAATTTTATTTTTAGGGGACTCCTTTCAAATACACGAAATATCCCTTTTTGTAGCTTACAGAATCTTTAATATGCGCATATTCAAGATTAAGCCGATAATGATAAATTGTAAGAGGAGTAGTTATGTACAAGTGAATAGGAAGAACCAGTTTATTTTTCGAGCAAATACAATGAAAATCAAGAATGTAAGCTATTGTTACAATACATTACAATTTTAAACTTAATACTTGGACCGGGGACATGTCCAGCATACGGTCTTGACCATTTTTTCCTGGGGTGGAGTTGAAGAATTATTCCTTCACATTTGGATATTGTTCATTGGTGGACCTTTAAAACTCAGAAAGGAAAAAAAAGAAATAGACCAAATAATCCTAACACAGAAGATGAAAAATCCTACCCAAAATTTATATTTGAGCAATTAAGTATCAACTCTTAGAAGTCTTACCTTGTTTTAGAAGTGCTCCAACTCTTATAGTCACCATGGCTCGTTGTTGCATCTGTATATGCCCAGGGCTGAACTCTAATTCTTTTGTTCTGCAGAGTAACCAAGTTACAGGGAATAATGCTATGGAGGAAATTTTAGTGAAACACAATAAGGAGGATGAGTTCAATGAGCATTATGGTGCCTTGAGCCCATCACTTGTACTAGGTGGAAGAATGACAGAGTACGCCTCCCAGTGCCATGTGAAATCCATAAAGTGGAGGGCTTGTATTGGTTGGGTCACTGAAGCATCAAATCTTGCGGGTACGTGGTAAGTAGACTGTGTATTAGGTTTTATGTCACACCTTTAATGCATTTAAAGAACAACGTCAACTTCTTATACTTCCTAGTACAGATTTGATTTTTCATCCGCTTTCTCATTGAGAGCCACCATATCCTTGCATCGTGGGGTAATGGAACATAGGGATTTTTGTTAAGACATGGGTGTCACATGTGTTGGGTAATCCTAATACTAACCACGATATCTCAACATGTCGATCCACAAACATGACCCTTGAGAAAGGAACCTTTTGTCTTCTTGGTTTAGTTATAAGTATGTCTTCTTGATTAATTTTTTAAATAAATTAATAGGGGAAGAACCTTTATACACTACAATAATAGCATAAGAATGATATGAGAATACATCATTGTGGTTAGAGTAATATTTACACTTATGGATACATTTATTAACAAATTGTTTAAGCTGAAATCAAAGTAATGAGTCAGGTAATGAATAGTTGAAATACATTTTTCGGGTCTATATTGTCATTGACAATATAGACTCAAGATTCCCCACCTTTAAAACAAATTGTAGCAATTTTGGGTTTCATTACATATGGTATCAGAGTTGTTGGTTACAACACTTAAGCCTAAGGGCAACACCAAAAAAATATTTTGTTAAAGGAAAAATCTAACAAATAATATTTACTGTTACAAATAGACTGTGTCCAAATTGTCATTTGTAAAATGTCATAACATAATAGAGAAGGAGACAAACCTGAGAGTAACAACAATAAAGAGCTTCCTAGAAACCTGAAACATCATAGTGAAGGAAGTTCAACCACCCAAGTATTGGAAACAATGAAGAATCTTATTGTGGAATTGCAAGTGTTTAAAGCTGGTAATGAAAAGTTAAAGAAAGCTCAAGAATATCAATAGGAAATTAATGAAATGTTGTTACATAGTATAGCAACAAAGAAGATTCCAAGTAATAATGATATGGAAGAGGAGGTCAATAAAAAGTCCTCAAAGAATTCTAGTCATGAAATAGAAAGAGAAGGCAACTCTTCTGAGGACACGCGCATGACAGAAAACAAGTCATATATAGGAAATAAGAGAAAACAATTGGATCACTTGGAAGGTTAATTTAGAAATATAAATCCATCCACCTTTGATGGAGAATCAAAGATTGGTGAAGAAGCTAAATCCTGGCTGCTAGACATAAATAAATATTTTCAGATTTATAATTATTCTAGTAATATGAAGGTTAGAATGGCCATTTATACTTTAAAAGGGAAGGCTAGTATCTGGTGGCAAGACTTGAAGCTAGCTAAAGGATTGAAATAAAAAAGGATATAATGGTCAGAATTCAAAAATCATTTCAGGAAACAATACCTATCAGAAAGTTATTATGAAAGAAACACTAAAGAATTTTATGAATTGCAACTAGGAAAAATATCTATGGATGATCTAAATAATAAATTTATAGATCTGTTGAGTTTTGTGCCTTATATCAAAGAAGATAAGGTAAATATTCAAAGGTTCTTGAGTTTTCTACTACAGTATTGCAAAGATAGAATTGAATTTGATAATCCTAAATCTTTGAATGAGGTATTTAGAAAGGACAAAATGTGTTATGAGTAGTATAAACAAAGATTTGAAATTCCTAAGGCATGGAAAGATAAGAAGAAGGATAAATTTAATCAACGCATGAAAGGTTTCCAACCAGCCCCTTTCCGTAACATGACTAAAGGATTCCAAAAGAAGGATTATCCCTCTAACACACAACATACTCAGGGTGGAAATAAACTAGTTAATTTGGGATTCAAGAAGATAGTGGACAATTCTAGAGAACCGTTGAAATGTTGGGAGTGTGGAGAACCCCACCCACAGAGAAATTGTCCATGCTTAAACCCATAAATGAAAATTTTAGTCCACAATATTTAAGAGGCTTCAACATTTGGATATATTGGAAGAATCATTCATAAAATCAATGCATATTTGGATGGTGGGAAAGCAGATCATCAATCCACTATTGTGGAAGTTGAAGGTAAAATTCATAACAACAATGTTTCTATACTAATTGACCCAGGAGCTAGTTTAAGTTATATTACCCCAAATTTAGTAGAGTCGAACAAGATAAAGAGGGTAAAACATGCTAAATCCTGGTTAGTACAGTTAGCAACAGGGACAAAAAGAAAGGTAACATAATTTTTTTCTCATTGTGAACTCAGTATAAGTGGTCAGAATACAAAGTTAAATTTGAATGTGTTACCTTTAGGGTCATATGACATAATTGTTCGATGGACTAGTTAGAGAGGCATAAAGTGATACTGAACTATTATGAAAATTTATTTGTGTACAAGGATGAAAATAATACAATGAGAACAGTATAGGGAATCAGAAAACCAATTTATGTTAGACAAATATCAACAATGTAATTCAAGAAATGTATTATTAAGGGTTGCAAAGTATATGCTATTCAAGTAACTAATATTTTGGGAAAAGAAATAAAACCAAGTTTGGAAGACTTTCCATTCCTTCAAGGATTTAAAGATGTATTCGTAGAAGAGATACTAGAACTACCTCCAATGAGAGAAATAGATTTCTCTATTGATCTACTACCTGGATCTTCCCTAGTATCAAAGGCACCTTATAGAATGAGTGTTCTTGAACTAATAGAACTGAAAATTCAGTTAAAATAACTATTAGATAAAGAATACATCAGACCAAGTGTTCCACCATGGGGAGCACTAGTTTTATTTGTTAAAAATAAAGATGGAATGTTAATATTGTGTATCGAATGATCGTCAATTGAATAAAATGATGATTAAAACCAAATACCCTTTACCTAGGATCAATGATCTCTTTGACCAGGTTGGAGGAGAAAAAATATTCTATAAACTAAACTTGAGATCTAGTAATCACCAAGTTAGGATAAAGGATGAAGACGTAAACAAAATAGCATTTAGAACACGTTATGGACATTATGAATTTGTATTGATTCCATTTGGACTTACTAATGCACCAACAACTTTTATGTGCTTGATGAACAATATATTCATCCAGTATTTGGATAAATTCATACTGATCTTTATTGATTATATACTAATCTATTCAAAAACTGAAGAATAACATGAACAACATTTGAAAATAGTATTACATACTCTAAGAGAACATAAATTGTATGCTAAGTTTGATAAATGTGATTTTTACCAAAGAAAGATACAATATTTAGGGCATGTAATATTGAAAGACGGTATTGCAGTAGACCCTGAAAAGATTAGAGACATTATGGAATGGCCTATTCCTAAAGATGTAGCAGACATAAGATCATTCATGAGGATTACCGACTATTGTCGGAGGTTTATCAAAGGATTTTCCAAAATTGCCTATCCTATTACATCACTGCAGAAAAAGGGAATGAAATTCAATTGGTCTAAAACATTCCAAGACAGTTTTGATAAATTGAAAGGATTGTTAACTACAACGCCAATCCTTAAGGTGGCAGACCCATATAAAGATTTTATAGTTTATGTGGATGCAAGTAAAGAAGGATTAGGAGGAGTACTAACATAGGATGTACACGTCATTTGTTATGAATCACACAAGTTAAAGGAATATGATAGAAACTACATAACTCACAATCTAGAATTAGCAACTGTAATTCATGCATTGAAAATGTGGCATAATTATTTAATGGGAAGAAAATTCCTATTACTAACAGACAACAGTGGTGTAAAACACTTGTTCAGTCAACAATATCTCAACGCAAGACAAGAGAGGTGGTTGGCCTTTTTAAGTGATTTTGATTTTGATGTACGACACATCAAGGGAAAATAAAATTAAGTTGTAGATGCACTAAGTCAGAGAATTAATGAGTTATATGAAGTAATTATAAACAAAGTAGAAAATGATATTATGGATAGGATTAAATCTACAAGTATAAATGATGAAAAATACATCAAAACAATAAAACAATTGTAAAGAAATGAGGGAAATATGCATAGTACATATCTCAGTATAGATAAAAGTAGGTCGTTAAGGTTCAAATATAGGTTATTTGTACCTAATTCTACCGAATATAAGATGATGGTTCTTGATGAGATGCACAAAAAGGTATATTCTGGTCATCCAGGATACCAAAAAATGATAACAACTTTAAGAAATCAGTTTTATTGGCCTAATATGAAATATGAAACAACTGAATACTTCTCTAAATGTTTAGATTGTCAACAGGTAAAAGTTGAGCATCAACATCCGGCAGGTCTTTTACAACCTCTTCCTATACCCGAATTGAAATGGGAAATTATTTCAATGGACTTCATTACAAGTTTTCCTAAGACTCAAAGACAAAATAAATCAATTATGGTAGTAATTGATAAGCTAAGTAAGTATGCACATTTTATACCTGTGAAATCTACTTACAAAGCAATTTATATCACTGAAATTTTTATGAAAGAAATATTTAGGTTGCATGGGATTCCTAAGATGGTGATTTCAGATAGAGATGTTAAATTTACATCCAATTTTTTGAAAGAATTGTTTGCAAGTTTGGGTACTAATTTGAATTTCAGCACGAGTTACCATCCACAAACAGATGGGAAAATAGAATGTATGAATCAAATTATTGAAGATATGTTACAAATGTATGTAAGAACAAAACCCGTTAAGTGAGAAGAATATCTACATTTAGTTTAATTCGCATATAATGACAGGTATCAAGCATCAACTAAGATGAGTCCCTTCGAATTTTATGTGGAAGGAAATGTACAACACCAATCAGTTGGGATAATCTGGTTGACAAGATTATGGTTGGACCAGAAATGCTCCAAGAAATGGAAAAGTTGGTCAAAAGGGTATAACAAAACTTGAAAGAGGCAGAATATCGACAGAAAAGTTATGCATATCTAAAAAGGAGACATCAGGAATTCAAAATTGGAGAAGCTCCCTAAAACTAGTAAGTTGTTCCAAGTTGGTGCCAAGATTTTGTGGCTCTTTCGAGATCTTAACTCAAATCAGACCAGTGGAGTATTAACTAGCACTCCCTGCAAATTTAAAATTTCATAATGTTTTTCATGGTTCATTATTAAAAAGATATATTCATGATCCTACTCACATCATTAATTGGAACATGGTGCAAGTGGAACACGAAGGAGAGTTCCAAGTGGAACCTCTATGCATTCTAGTCAGGAAAGAAACAATACTTCGGAACAGAGACATCGCCCAGGTAAAAGTGCAATGGAAGAACTTTAGTCCTGAGGAGGCTACTTGGGAATTGGAAGAAGAAATGTTGAAATATTAACCAATTCTATTTGAAGAGATTATTTGAATATTGAGTACATTGTTATACTTAAGGGGGATAGGATGTGATATCCTCAAATTATTCAAAAATAAATTATTTCAAAGTTTTGGTTCTAAAAATAAATTTCCATTTAAGGAAATTCAAATTTTAATTTGTGGAAGTATGTAATTATGATTTTTATGACTGTTGAACGAAATTTTGACTTTCCAACTGTCCTCTTTTGATGGACACATGTATGAGACAAAAATTTTAATAAATTAAATGCTGCAAAATAGATGGAACAACCAGGTTAAAATTAGTTGACTATGACTCCATGAGTGGGGAACATGTTTGAGTTAAATCAGAGCTGATTTTTACAAGTGTCAGAAGTTGAGTTATGTCACTAGCAGCCCCTAAAAGTCAAGGATTTGTAAAGCTGTGAATTTCCCAAGGAGGGAAAGGAATGGAAAGTCCTAGGAAATGGAAAAATGAAATATATATAACATATGTGGGAGGTAGGATGTTGATTAGTAGGTTGGGGAAAGATCAGTTTGTTGTTATGAGCACATCTGGTGTTATGAAAATGATTTTCTAAACTGTCCAGAGAGACAATGGCTAAAGAGTGATGCACAATTTTCCTTTATGGAGTCATGGTCAAGCTAGGGGGTGATCAGGACAAGTAATCGTGGTTGTTCTGTATCTACAGTTGGATGGAACGTGGTTGTTGCATTTGTTTTCCTAGCATAGTCATTTCAGATATGTATCTTAATTGTTTACATTTCATTCTATTGAAGTATTGAATGGTTGATATATATGTAAGAATGATCTATATAGGGATGCCTTATAGTTCATATTAGATTTATTGATTTACATGCCTATACAAATGTAGATAATTTTTATTCACTGATTTATATGTAGATGCAAAACCACATACATGTTACAGAATTGCATAGACTACAGATTGGAGTGGCTTAGGTATATGTTATTATTCATGTTGGATTTGACTTGCATTTAGCTATAGAATTTGTATGTAAGCTACATAATTGATCTACATAGATAATTGGGTATGTATCAAAGCTAAATAGTCTCCTTGTGGATATCTCTCAACATGAAACTAACTACTTCAGAAAAGGAAAACAAGTGAAATAAAATGATTAGATTGCATCGAAGACAATACTAAGTAAATTGTATATTTCTTACTTCTTCCTAGGATATTTCTTACGTCTTCCTAGGATATTGGAAGTATTCACTGGTGCCATTAATATGACACCTATGAGTGTTGTTCAATATCACATAATAACTTTCTATTCAAAAATTTGCAAGGATACATTAAGTAAACTCCCAACTTTGTTATCAGGTCACAAAATCACATTTTTTTTCAACTTAAGTTTTTTCAATCAAACTTAATGAAAACTATGTTTAATGTGTAGAATATAAGTAGTGTTAGGTTCATCATACACATTTTTCTAGCTCATAATTTCAATTTTGTTTGATTTGCTTCAAGATATTGAAATCTAAATGCACATTGTAGCAATTTAATATATCAACAATTTTGGAATCAAAATTCACAATTTAATAATTAAAATTGACACTTTTTAGGATGTCTTTAAATTTTTTAATTATTATAATGGTAAAAAAACAAAAATGTTATGGGCTAACATGGTGTATAATGTGTAAAAAATATGGAGAATTAGTAAACCATTTATTTGTACAATGTCCATATGAAAAAGAGGTATGGAATGTGTTAGCGATAAAAAATGCACTAGTATTTTGATGAGTATTTCTATCACTCTTCAAATGATTTTTCATTTTTTTTTTTAGTTTCTTTGCCAATATCTTAACCTCCATAGTGTTCATCAAGCTCCTTCTTGATTACTTTGCTCAAAAATCCTTTGTTTTTATGCCTCTGGACCTGCAATACAAGATACAAATAACAAAATGTCATTCCATTGCTTTTATGTCTTTTATACTTTGATAAATTTCCCTAAAGCAAAAGTGATGTATCATTTAAGTGACTTAACCCTAGGTTATGTTATATATTATCCTAAGTCCAATCCTACTATTAAATCTAGTGCATGGACTAAAGTCTAAGGTTGAGGTCACATTAGAGTCCAAGCTCTAAATGTTAAATCACAATATAAACAAAAAGATTAGTGCTCCTAGCTATCAATCTAGCCATATCACTCGTCAAATTTCAAGTTACATGTTCACTAGCCAAGACTTCATGTCCACATGTCAATCAGAAACCACATGTTAATTTATATGACCAATTCCTTGAGTCAGCAACAAGTCATACCACACAATGCATAGGTCTAAGCCACGGATTCACCTATAGTCTCAAATCGCAGGCAGAAGCCACGAGTCAAACTTCAACTCTGCTACATATCGACACATCCAAGCCAAGCTCAAGTGTCGAGTTCTACTCTCTCATCGAATGATTTATCCAGCAGTCAAACCCATGTACTAAGAGTGTTGTCACATGTGAAGACTGCCCCTGAATATTCAACAAATCGATAGCAGTGTTTTCATTAGGGTTTCTAGATGACAAAAGGCTGATTTTGTTTATGATGAGGATAGCTGGGTATTTGAAACATTTAATAGGTTGAAGCAATTGGGCTGCATGGAAGAAGGGCCACAAGAAAAAATGAACCATGCACTAGAGATTGCAGATGCCACATGATTTTGCAGAGGTTTTAAACCCTTGTTTTCTTGGTTATCCACAAGATGCAGAGCCAAAAAAATTATCCCTCCTTTCAGCTCTGGGCATTACCTTGGGTATTTTCTTCATTTGTGGTACAATAGTGATACTATAACTGAGTTGGGTGATGCCTGTTGTGCATCTTGGTGAATTCATTTCTAACCGAGCTCATTTTGCTTTGATTTCAACTACGAATATTCATGACAAAGGGCTAAGGCTTTATAATCCAGGGCTCAATTAGCATATTGGGAATTTATTGTTTCCCAACATTCAGTAGCACCTAAGGGAGTAATGGACATCATACAAGAAATGCCTCATGATGCTCATTCGATGGGTATTCTTATCCAGATGCCAATCCAGCATTGAGGGGACAAGATCTTTACAATATAATTCGAGACAAGCAAATTGCATGTGTCATTGAATTTGTGCAGATCTGTTCATCTGGTTCATGCTTGTTGCGATACAGGTAGAGACTTTATGGACATAAGAATTCTCTTCATATTTCGACAAATGATTGATATCACAGAGCACACATTGGTGTGAACTAATGGTGTTGAAATACCAAAGAGATTAGGCTCTAGCAGATATGGAAAGGCATATGCAATGAGTATGGTATGAATCAGGCATATCTTCAGGGAATTCATACTATTCAAAGGGCATTGCACAATCATTGTGATCATAAGTGATGAGAGTTATTTATCCTTTCAAAATTGGATTACGAAGATCTAGATTATTGCAGATGTCAAAGGCTAAAGAAGATTGTGTTGTTTTCCAAAGTCATAATGATCAATGGCATCATAGCCAGATCTAACCTCATCGCAGATTGAAAATTTGAATATCCAAGTTTTGAAGGCGACATTGTTGATCATTATCATCATGGCATGATCTTTGCTGAATTTGTTTCTCTTATCGAGTTGATGGCATGTAAATGGTAATCATATTATGTAGTTGCTGAAGAATCTAACACTCTATGCAGGATCATTGCTACTCTGCATAATTTTCTTCTCAAAGATAAAACAGAACTTTCACCAGCTTAGAAGGTGAAATTATAACCAATTAGTTGTTTAAAAGAAAAGCTTTCATTAGCTAATTAGAAAATCTTCAGGCGAAATAGCTGGTGAAACTTGAGATAGGCAGCGAAGTCATATTTTTTCCCAGATCGAAGTTTTTCTCAACCGAATCTCTTGAAAATTCTTTCCAAAGATACATATTGAATTATAGTATCAAATCCAAAATCCATATTTGATGCAAAAGAGGTTGGAAGAGGTGTTCAAGTTGATTTGGCACCTATTTTGGGGCAATGAATTAGGGTTTATTTCATCTTCCTCAAGAGATATCAAACAACCTTGGAAGGCTTATCTGCACAATACAGAGGTTCTACATGATCTGAAGACCATAGAATGAGGAATTGACCTCATTTTGAGGATCTCTTCCTCTCTTTTTGTAAAATTGTTTTGACTTTCTATCTTTAGCATATCTGATCCATTCTTCTAGGATCTGAACTTTTATTGTAAAGCTATAAAGATGAAGATATGAGATGAACTGAGGGTTCAATCTTGGATACTTTTTTCTACTGTACTAGACTCTTATCTTGATAATAGAATCACAGTCTTCTTTTGCTTTCAATGTCAGATTTATTCATGTACTTCATTATTCTATGATTTACTTCAGTTTAGCTCAGCTTCTAAGAACTGTTATCTTCTTATTAAGCTCATGAACTTGAATTAAAGGATTTCTTGCTATCTTGTATGACCCTGCACATTGTTGTATTTGGTTATCTAGACTAGTATTCTTCATACCTTCTTCCAATTACTTTGTCTGATTATTGATTTCTAAAACCACTGTCTTATTCGAATGCATGATAATATCTCCTTTTCATTAGTCATTGAGTTATCCCATTGTTCCAAGCATACCAAATTTACCATATTCTTGAGTTACCAAGCATATTTGGTCTACAACCCCAAAGAGTTTCTTCGAGTGATAACAAATTGGCGCCTTTGTCGGGGAGAGGAGGTTGAAGCTCAGCTTCCCTGGGGGATGACATTAGATCTACTCCTTGATGATAGACAATGATTAGACATTACAGTGGTTGTAATCATCTATCTGGTGACTCCATGAAGGACAGATATGTTGGCGACTCCACTGGTATATAAATGAACTAGATCTTAGCAAACAGGTATGCATTCTGTAATTTCTCAAGAATTTTTGGTTACCCTCATCCAATACCTAGTAGACATGAATGGGAACATATCCTTCCCAGATTTTGAGGAGAAGAATGGGAAGTACCAACAAAACATTTGTTGGATTTTCATGAGTTTATTCATCGGCTCCAGATCATAAATGAAGATGTTAAGATTAAAATTTTCAAGTATTCATTAGAGGGGATAGCCCTTTATTGGTGCAGGTCTCTTCCAGCCTCAAGAATTCATTCATTGGCGAGTTCTCATTATGATTTCCATTTGTTTTGTAAATATGAATTTCCAGCAGAAGGTCTCTTTGAAGATTGTTGTGATGAATTTGATAAGCATGTTCATCAGGAAGTAGTCTTTTCTTCTATTTGTCAAGATGGAAATTATGTTATTAAGGAAGATCTTCCTGATACAAATAAGAATTGCATAGCTGTAAATGCATAAGACCTTATCTCTATTATACCTGTTGCCCTTGATTTACATGAAGAAACAATTAGAGAAGGAGTTTTTTCTACACTTTTTCAAGAGGTTGCCTACGATATGTTTTCACCTGTGATTGGGTAAAAGGATTTGAAGATTGTCTGTCTTTCTTTGCAAGATTCAAGAGTTTTATGCTCACCTATTGTTGATAAGTATGCAGATGCAATAGAGTAGACCCTTACTTCAAAGGATTTTTATTCAAGCAGCAGCCAACCCATATATGACATTTATGAATCTGATTTCGACGAGCCTTTTTATTTGCCCATAAAGGAACGATATCATGTTGTAATCATTCATTCCATGTTAGAAGAAGACATCTCTAATCATGATCAAGAGTTTGTTGATCCACATTTTGACAACCATGATGATGCTTTTGACATTGTATTGAACGCGTCTATTAAAGATGGTTGTCACCAAGATTAAAAGGTATTGAATGATTGTAATAACATAGAAACATTTGACATTATATCAGATGTATCTACTGCTTTAGATATTCATGAAAATAAACATATCTCTTTTGAAGGTTTTGAGGTCAAAGAGAAAATATATACATCAATAGGAAGAATTGACAGATCAACAAGTAACAATTTCAGATCTGCAGTAAATGATGAGGGCAGCCTACAGTTTCAAGATTTGTAGCGACTGGAAGTTTGCAACAAATATGAAGAAGAAGGTGAGGAGCTAAAAAGTCCAGATCAACAGTCCATCTTATATGTTTCTCCAACAGATCGCGAGCATCATTTATTCAACAGTGAGATTTGTAAAGGTAGCCTTCAACATCATTTCAAATTACAGCTGGATCAACAATCCAAAGAGGTATTTCTTTGTGAATTTGATGACCCTTTTGTTGACTATTTGGAGTCCATGAGCAACATAGATGTTAAAATATTTCTGTGAGAAGAAGATTGTCTTTATCATATGTTCAAACCTCTTTTCTGCATGATATGGCTTCCATTGTTTTTCGGGTCAAGATCTAGCATGATGTCAGTAAATCAGTTCCTTATATGGCTTCATTGGAAGCATCACTTCACTTGATAAGAGACAATACAGTTGGTTAGTGTAGGAGTAGGCAGAGGAATAACCTCGCCATACGAGCAGTTAGATATTTTTCAGTTGTTGATTTCATGAATAAGCAGGAGGCTACATGCAACTTACAGGTTTGCAGAGGAACAATTGCATAGGTCAAATGACTCCATAGCCCAACAATTAAGGCGACTGGAACTACTAGGTTCTTGGAAACCTCACAGGGAGGTCTCCATCCCAGTTGGAGCCAGTGGTTAGCAATAAAAAATGCACTAGTATTTTGATGAGTATTTCTATCACTCTTCAAATGATTTATCATTTTTTTTTTCAGTTTCTTTGCCAGTATCTTAACCTCCATAGTGTTCATCAAGCTCCTGCTTGATTACTTTGCTCAGAAATCCTTTATTTTTATGCCTCTAGACTTGTAATACAAGATACAAATAACAAAATGTCGTTCCATTGCTTTTATGTCGTTTATACTTTGATAAATTTCCCTAAAGCAAAAGTGATGTGTCATTTAAGTGACTTAACCCTAGGTTATGTTATATACTATCCTAAGTCCAATCCTACTATTAAATCTAGTGCAAGGACTAAATTCTAAGGTTGAGGTCACATTAGATTCCAAGCTCTAAATGTTAAATCAAAATATAAACACAAATATTAGTGCTCCTAGCCATTAATCTAGCCACATCACTCGTCAAATTTCAAGTTACATGTTCACTAGCCAATACTTCATGTCCACATGTTAATTTATATGACCAAGGCCATGAGTCAACAACAAGTCATACCACACAACGAATAGGTCCAAGCCACAGATTCACCTATAGTCTCAAATCGTAGGCAAAAGCCATGAGTCAAACTTCAACTCAGCTACATATCAACACATCCAAGACAAGCGCAAGTGTCGAGTTCTACTCTCTCATCGAATGATTTATCCAACAGTCAAATCTGTGTACTGAGAGTGTTGTCACATGTGAAGATTTCCCCTAAATATTCATCAAATCAATAGCAGTGTTTTCATTAGGGTTTCTACATGACAAAATTTTGATTTTGATTATGATGAGGATAGATGGGTATTTGAAACATTTGACAGGTTGAAGGCATTGGGCCGCATGGAATAAGGGCCACAAGAAAAAATGAACCACGCATTAGAGATTGCATATGCCACATGGTTTTGCAGAGGTTTTAAACCCTTGTTTTCTTGGTTATCCACAAGATGCAGAGACAAAACAATTAGCGCTCCTTTTAGCTCTAAGCATTACCTTGGGTATTTTCTTCATTTGTGGTACAACAATGATACTATAGCTGAGTTCGATGATGCATGTTGTGCATCTTGGTGAAGTCATTTCTAACCGGGCTCATTTTTCTTTGATTTCAATTGCAAATCTTCATGACAAAAGGTCGAGGCTTTATAATCCAGGGCTCAATTAGCATATTGGGAATTTATTGTTTCCCAACATTCAGTAGCACCTAAGGGATTAGTGGACATCATACAAGAAATGCCTCATGATGCTCATTGGATGGGTATGCTTATCCAGATGCCAATCCAACATTGAGGGGACAAGATCTTTACAATTTAATTCGAGACAAGCAAACTGCATGTGTCATTGAATTTGCGCAAATCTGTTCATCTGGCTCATGCTTGTTGCGATACAGGTAGAGATTTTATGGATAGAAGAAATCTTTGCATCTTTCGACAAATGATTGATATCACAGAGCGCACACTGGTATGAACTAATTGTGTGAACTAATGGTGTTGAACTGTAACAACCTTCTCATTACGACAACCCAACTCTAGTAACTAGTGCAATTTTTTTTGTGTGTGTGTGTTTAAAAGGTGTGTGCACACGTGTACAAGGAAACAATCAAATCATTTGATTCTGCATCGCCACCCGATGATGAATAAGACGCAACCATGATGAACGTAAAAATATGACAAGGACGCGCGACAAGTGACTATATGCATAACGACGATCACACGACGACAAGTAGAACTGACTACCCGCTCGTCCTACCCTGCAATGGTTAGGACATCCAAGACACATAAGCAACGCTCAAGCCCAGGTTCCCATCGATTTTAACCATTTAAGGTATCAGGGCTGGCAACTATTCTGAGGAACATGGAGGTGTCTACAACCCTCCCGACACAGGCAAACAAAGCAACAGAAAGTATATAACCACGTACAACAATACTTAAGAAACCACGACCACTACGGAAAGCGCAATCCAAAAGAACTCTGACAACCACCAACCATCATTAGAGAGAGGCATCATCCGTGACTCATCTAGCATAAAATTCCAATCCGTTACTAATTTTAAATACCATTAGTTCACTAGTTTCCAAGTCTACCCCTAAGGGGATGTAAAAACAATTAATTTCGATTTCCCAAAACTAATTCCTAGGGACTGATTGTACATAGTTTTAAGGCCTTGCATTTGTATATGTTAACAAAATTTGACAACATTCAACCACATAACCATAATGATGGAAACCATAATTCTCCTTCCCATAACCTAGCATGTCATTACATTACCTCTTATTCAATAGATTATATAAATATCTACATCTATTGAAAGAAAACCATGACTATTTCATTAAAACAATGTAAAACAATCATTACCATAACATTAGCCTTTACTTAAATCAATACATTTCATATATTGTAGCATAGTTCTAGACAATAAACATAATTCCTTACTATTGGGTTTTTGTTTTATCTAGTCTAGAGAATTTTGAAAAGTTAAATACAACAAGAGAAATAGTTGCTCTATGAACATTAAATTGCAGATATAGAAGGAAGAGGCGTGTAATTCTTTTATTCACATAGAAATAATAACCCTAATTAGGTATTACCTAACCAATCAAGGAATTATATACAAGGTTGTATTCGTCCCTTTTATTTCTGATTAATGCTAGTTGCTGAGAATTACAGTCAATGACAAGTTCAGTCGTAACTAATTAAAGACATCTTCTCTCCATCGCTAGAATAGTTTGGACTAAAGTTATAGTCTTAAATAAATGTAAACATTTCTTTTCAAGTGGTTAGATTAGTGTTATGACTATGAACCCTTGGAAATCAAGAAAGGTCATGCATCTTATCTATTATTTTAATGATCATTTAACTACATACTTTTAGTGTTGACATTGGGGTGTGCACTTTATTCATTATTCTCCCTCCAACTAGCCATATATCTCGATGGCTATAATAGCAACTGTGAACTAACACAATACCATTCATAATGAATAATGCCTCAAGGCTTTTAACATAACACACATATCCAGGCAGTTAATAACGATACAATCTGGCAGTTAATTATAAGCCAATAACAAGGCCGTATTAATTTAGCAATAAAGAGACATTTACTACCATTTACTGCTCGGTAAAGGTAATGACTTCGGCTAGGGAAAACTCAGTCATAATGGCTGGATTAAATAGCTGGTTGTTAGTGATTTTACTGCTATAAGTGGTGCAGGGAGAAACCTAGCCACACGTATGAAGGGGATATATGCCGAAAGTAAAAATACAGAAAAGACTCCAGAATTTAGGCGGTGCGCTACACTGGTGCATTGCACGATAGATAAATGGCGGGATGGGCGGTCAGTGGCTAGGCTGGAACCGTAATTGTGCTCGAGTTTATTATTTTTCTTTCATGCAGACTCAGCGTCCTAGGGATTCAACTATGCATAGCGCCTGGTAAATAAGGCAACCATCACTCCCAAATGCAAGAAAAATCGACCCAGTCGCAGAGATAGATTGGGGGAAATGCATGAGATTAAAGGCTGTGTGGGATTAGGCACCAGTTTTCAAATTAATTTAAACGGCTTCAAATTGATTGCAACGAAGTAGATTATGGTACACACACATTTATGTTTTTTTTTTTTTTTTACAACAAATAAGATAACATTAATTCGACAATTACATATGCAAAGACAGTAAAGAGACAATGCCCACATTAGGTATTCGATCTATTCTTAAACAACATCACTTTAATCTGCAAATCCCAAAAGTAACATCTACGCAAGGGGCGAACAATTCAACATATTAAGAATTGTCTAAATTACAATGTCGAATCTAAAGTTAAAATAAGAATGTGATCCCAAATTTTACATCTAAAAGGTTCTTTTATTTTCATTGAAAATAAGTATCCATTCATGCTCGCTTTAAATAACGCATTGGACTGACGGAACACATTTTCTGTGGCAGCGATTCGCCGTATCTCATTGGCCAGACGAGGGAAGGATAGTCTGGAACAATGAAAATGTTATGGGTGCATGGAAGTTTAGAACATAACCACAATGTGATAACCAAAAATTTGATAACAACAACACGCAGAGCCTAACGTCAGCCATCCACAACATGCAAGAAGGAAAAACGAATTCGCCCAGGGACCCAATACGGTAACCATAAACGCAAAACAAATTACCAAAAACCCTAAAACAGTACCAAATATATAAAAAAAACGAAATAACCATAACCCAAACAAATCTACCAGAAACCCTAAAACTGTACCAAATAAAAAAAGGGAACGAAATAACCATCTGACTCAGACGCGCAGTACGCCAGGTCAAAATTTTCTGGCAAAGTCAAACTCAAGGAAAGTTATCAGTCAAAAGAGAGGACAAAGGTGAAGGCAGGGATTCCAGTCCCCTTTTACCCATCTAGAAATTTAACATTCAACTACAACTTTACGATCAGTCTTATTGCCTTCAAGTAAAAAGAGATTACGGCTGACAAAACATTTTTATTACATCTGCTGGAAAATACATACAACTGTTCTTATTACATTCGAGAGGCAAGGAGATTTCATGGATAACAGATTTTATTACACCTACACGGAATTAGAAAGCAGTGCATATAAAAACCCCAATCTATTACGCTTCAAGCCACCCGGGTGGTACATTCTGAACATATTTTTATTACATTAGCAAGGTATTGGAGAAAAATACATGTACAGTCAATCTATCAACATTTCACGCAACAAGAAGAGTCCATTGTTAACAGATTTGTATTACCTCTACCTAGATTTAGAAGGCAATACATATACAACCCTATTCTGATACCGACATAGCCTACTCGACCGAAATTGTTTAACAAAATCCATACCGTTGCCTTATAGCTCGCCGCGATGACGTCCGCACTCTGCTCTATGCCGCTCCCTCTCGCTGATCGTAGAGACTACACTGGTACCTTCCAGCCAAACGCTAGGGGTACTCTACTTCCCCCTCAGCCCACCGAGCCGTAAAGGGGCCACACACAGTCCAGATAGTATACCTAGCTTCCCAGCTCGCCTCCATGGCTGAGCTACCACTCTAATACAGTTGAGAAAATCCCAACTCCTCACAAGCAATCCGTCCAATTTACCATTTCGGAAGCATAACAATACCTAATAGCTCCTCCCCATTACCCTTCATCCCCCTTTCTTTTATGGCCTTTTCTTTTTTCCCCCCTTGCCCTAAATCATATTTAATTTAAGTTTTAATGAAAAACCCTAAAAAATTATCCGTTTTACAAGTGTCACTCATCCCCCATGTTTCTCCCTAATTTATTTTCTTTTTCTTAAATGCTCATTTCCCTATTTTTATTATTCCCCCCCTTTTTTTTAAAACCTAAAAGGTAAATGCGCTAAATAAATCTTTTCATTTATTTTTAAATTCATACTTTTTATACTCCCGCTCGTTAAATAAATTTATTTCTATTGGTTCAATCTGATTTTATGTATGAGTTTTAAGGAAAATAGTTTAGTCCCTTAAGCATTCAATTATTCATTGAAGGTTATGCGTTCTGTCAATCAAAACTATGGCTTTCGGTATTCGTTTATTTATGAATTAGTTTAATTTTTTTTGAAAAACTATTGCGTTCATAGGGGGTTATGCTTTAAAAGTTTTTATAAGGTTATGTATTTGACAGAAGGGTTTTCATAAGAGTTATGCTTTTGAAAATTTAATGAACTCTCATTGCAAGTTGTGTTTAAAGAAGGAGATGCCTTCAATGAAATTTATTGTCTGGGTTAACTAAACTGTAATTTATGTATATTTCTATTTTTAAGAAAAGTTATGTTTCAATTTGAATAAAAGTTATGAGTTAATTAAAAGTTACACTAATTCATTTAGAATTAGGGTTAGGCTCTTTTTAGGGTTAGAGTTAGGGCCTTTTTCCTCAAGGTTAAACAAATTTTTTATCTTAGAGAAGTTTTTTTTTTTTTTGACTTAGGTTTATATTTCGAACTGGACGACAATTGTTTAGGGGAGTCGTTTTAAGAATTTATTAAGGAATTATTGTCTTAGGGATATTTAGGTTTGTTTCCTTCATCCACATCAATGCGACGTGCCCTTCAAGACGCACCACGTGCTCCAAGGGTGCCACTCGCTTCTTGTGTTTCTTTTGTGCGACGTGCCCTTCAGGATGCACCACGTGCTCCAAGGGTGCCACTCGCCAACTGGACTAATTGGTAGACATCTATAACTCCTGGAGTCAACACTCCGCCAGGTGAACTTGTGGGAGACTAAGGGCTCTAAGGAATAAGGCCCCCGCCTTATTGCACACCCTTTAGAATCATCGTGAGTGACTATCGTAGTCTTCCCTCACGGCATCGTGGATCCTCTTGAACTAGGTAATCGTTAACCTACAGTTCGAGCCACGGCAGGAGTTCTAGTAGGCGGTGGCAGGGCTGCTGCCCACCCCTCTCCCTCAACCTCTCTGGAAATCGTGTGTGGCCCCTTTACTCCATATGTGAGTCTGGTCGGCAAGCTATCGTCAGCCTTCATCATCCAAAATCGTGTCAGAACATGTCAACATCATATCATCATATC
This sequence comes from Picea engelmannii, assembly GCA_009831015.1. Lineage (NCBI taxonomy): Eukaryota > Viridiplantae > Streptophyta > Pinopsida > Pinales > Pinaceae > Picea > Picea engelmannii. The sequence goes on from ML822309.1 coordinate 21,162, forward strand.
AAATAAATAACACAGTAAATAAATCAACCCAAATAGCACACTCCCTGACTCAATCCAGAGTCCAAGGGGGTTCCACCGATGCCTCTGCATCCTCAAGGTTCGAAACCCTGCACACTCAATACAACTGAGTCAATATCACCTGTCTACATCAAATAGTAAAACATCATGTCATCTATCATAATGCATCACAATCAAGTATAAATGTTTTAACATCAGAAAAGTTCAGATCACTTGCGAGCAAGTGTCCTCAAATAATAAGTTTTCTCAGTGCGCCAGAGAGGGATGTTACATACACCCCCTCTTGGTCTAAACTTCGTCCCGAAGTTTCTCAATATAAATGCCGAAATAAAGGTATCACAGTATCATAAGTCTATCTATCAAACAAAAATGGAAACCGCTGACGCATATCATATGCGTCCTCCCAGGTCGCCGAGTGCAGACTATAACTGTCCCACTGGACCTTGACCTGATCTACCGTTTGACGTCGTAACTGTCGAACGCGATGATCTAAGATGCGGACCGGCTCAGGCGTGAGCACTCCCTCATCCGATACCTACAAGGAACTCATGTCAATCACGTGTGTAGGATCACTAATATAATGTCTCAAAACAGATACATGAAAAACATCATGCATACGCCTCAAAGAATCAGGCAAGAATAGTCGATAGGCCACGGGCCCCTTTCTCTCGACAATCTAGAAAGGTCCCACGAACCTAGGAGAGAGTTTAGCTCCCTTTCCAAACTTGATTGAACTCTTATGCGGTTTAACCCGCAAGAAGACTTGATCGTCGACCTCGTAACTACGGTCGACTCGGTGCGCATCGACATAACTCTTATGTTGATCCTGCACTTCTTTTATCCTTTGTCTTATGGTTTACATTTGCTCTTCCATTTCTTGGATCGCTTCTGGTCCCACCAGGACCCTATCCTCAAGCCGATCCCAACTCAAGGGCGTCTGACACGATCGCCCATAAAGAAACTCGAAAGGTGCCATCTTAATGGTGCTCTGGTAGCTATTGTTGTAAGTGAACTCTACTAGAGGCAAGAACTCCTCTCAATGCTTTTGTTGGTCCATCACGTACATGTGCAACATGTCTTCCAAGGTTTGGTTGGTTCGTTCTCTCTGTCCATCAATCTCTGGGTGATATTCAGTACTAAAATTTAGTTGAGTTCCCAAGGCCTCTTGGAAACTCATCCAAAATCATCTAGTAAACACCGATCCTTGATCGAATATAATCTTCTTAGGCACACCATGCAGCCTCACAATCTCACTGATGAAAAATCTCGCTATGTCAGGTGCCTGATACATCGTATGCATGGGAATAAAGTGATCACTCTTCGTCAGAGTGTCTACTACTACAAAAATCGAGTCGTGTCTCCTAGCCGTCAGTGGCAATCCAACAATAAAATCCATCGAAATAACTTCCCATTTTGATTCCGGAATGGCATGTGGTTGAAGTAAACCTTCCAAGTGTCTATGCTCATCCTTTACCTACTGATACTCTAGACATCTAGCCACAAAGTTGACTATGTCGACCTTCATTCCTTTCCAAAAGAATAATGGTTTAAGATCTTCCCTCATCTTCGTAACCCCCGGGTGGGCCATGTAAACTACTCTATGAGCCTCACTCAGGATCAACATCCTCAACTCATCGTTTGGCAGTACGTAAATATGACCTCTAAACCTCAATAACCCATCGCTCTCAAAAGAAAATCCCTCATATCATGGTACCATCATTGTGTTTTGTCCGATAAAATCCTCGACTTCTTTGTACCAGTCATCATCACGCTGTAAAGTGAGAATCTTCTCACATAGATTCGTTTGAAGAGGCAACACCAAAAAGATGCGTGGCCTCCGACTCAAAGCATCCGCCACTCGGTGCAATGTTCCCTTTATGTAAGTAATCTCGAAGTCGTACTCGCTAAGAAATTCCGACCAGTGCCGTTGTCGCACGTTCAGGTCACTTTGCGTGAAAATGTGTTGTAGCCCACAATGATCAGTCTTTAATTCGAATTTTCGTCCAACAAGGTAGTGTCTCCAAACCTTCAAGGCATAAACGATGGATAATAACTCCAAATCGTGTGTCGCGTAGTTCTCCTCGTGTCTTCTCAGCTTCCTCGAAATGTAATCAATCACTCATCCGTCTTGCATCAAGACTCCGCCTAAACCTTCCTTGGATGCGTTAGTGCATACCAAGAAGTCTGCATCCATGTCATGGACCTTTAGTATCCACGCTGTGGTCAACAACTCCTTAAGCCTACGAAATGCTTCTGCGCATTTCTCGGTCCAAACAAACTTCTTGTTTTTCTTCTGCAATTCCATGATCGGATTTGCTATCTTTGAAAATCCCTCGACAAACCGTCGATAGTATCCTGCTAAACCCATAAAACTACGCACTTCTATGACATTCATTGGCACAAGCCATTCCATAATAGCCTCAACCTTGGCTGGATCCACGGCGATACCTTTGTCGGAGATGACATTCCCTAAGTAGTGAATCCTTTATTGATAAAAAGAGCATTTGGCCAACTTCCCATATAATTTTTGTTCTCGTAAACATTGTAGTACCAAGCGCAAGTGCTCGTCATGCTCCTCCGTCGTCCGAGAGTAGATCAAAATATCGTCAATGAATACTTGGACGAACTTGTCCAAGTACTCGCGAAACACCCTGTTCATCAAACTCATGAATACCCCTGGGGCGTTTGTCAGTCCAAACGGTAAAACAGTAAACTCGTAATGTCCAAATCTCATCTTAAAGGCGGTCTTAGGGACGTCATCCTCCTTGATCCGTAACTGGTGATACCCTGATCGCAAATCGATCTTGGAGAACACCGTCGCACCCTTCATTTTATCGAATAGATCATCAATTCTTGGTAAGGGATACTGATTCTTGATCATAGCCTTGTTCAGTTGACGGTAGTCAATGCAAATCCTCCATGATTCATCCTTATTTCGTATGAAAATAACTGGTGCACCCCATGGAGACACACTAGGACGTATTAGTCCCAGGTCCAACAACTCCTTCTGTTGCATTTTCAACTCTTGCAACTCTTTGGTCGACATCCGATAAGGCGTTCTTTCTATCGGTTCAGTTCTCGGTTTCAGTTCTATGGTAAACTCCAGTTCCCTTTCTGACGACATCCCAGGAAACTCCTTTGGAAATACGTCTGCAAACTCCTTCACCACCGGAAGGTGTTCTAGACCTTCTGCTACTCCCTTCTCGTTTAGCGCGAGGATCGCATAAAGTTTGCACCCCTTGCGCATACTCTTCCATAACTGTAAGGAAGAGACGAACCGTAGGGAAACTCCCTGGTTCCTTCCTACAATCACACGTCTCTGTCCTTTGTCATCAACCAAGCTCAACTGTTTCATCTTACAGTTGAGTATCGCCTCATGCGTTTCCAACCAATCCATACCGATCACGACGTCATAAGATCCTAAGATCGTGACTTACAAGTTGACCCTCGTGACAAACTCTCCCAGGTTAAGGGAACAGCCCGTAACCTTTCCTCCAACCTTCTGTTTGGCTCCTGAAGCCATCTCCATGAAGCTAAACTCATCCTGTTCGAATGCCTTTACCTTAATCCTTTTTAGCGCTGCACCAGAAATGAAACTCTCAGTAGCTCCTGGGTCTATCAAAATACTAAGGGTCTGGTCAGCGACAATACCTGTCATCTCGAGCACCATCGACTAGTGCTCTGCCTGGCGGTTATTCACCGCTGCATGAATCCGATGGGCCTTGCCCATATCTCCCACTGTAGTGGGTCCAGCTGATCTGGATGCCCTGCTCCTCTCCACAGGATAGTCATGCTAGTAGTGTATCTCCCCACATGTCCAACACCCCTTCTTCGACCCAGTAGTCCTGGTACCCGAAGTAGAAGATGAATTCCCACCGGCCTGAAAGCCTGGTCTGCTCTGCTGAACAGGCCTAAACTGCTGCTGCTATGGGCGACGTTGCTGCTGCTGCTGTGGTCCTCGATAAGGTGTCCGCTGTTGAGGTGATGGTCGTCGAGGTGTAGTGAACGTGGATCCCCTCTGGAAGCCGCGATATCTCGACGTATGTCTCACTGGTGTCTGGTGCTACAGCATTCCAGATGAACCCTGCCCTGCTGGTCTCACTGGAGTCCTGGTCTGACCCCCATTGATAAGCTCCTCCTATGCTATGAGGGCCTTTTGGACAGCATCGTGCAAGGTTTGAGGCATCAAGATCCTAACCTTTGCACGCAGGCTTCCATTAAGGCCAAACACGAACTGGTTGACCTTGAGCTTCTCAACGTTAAGGTGCGGAGCATACCGAAGCAGCTCCATAAAGCATGCCTCATACTCGGGCACCGTATGACCTCCCTATCATAAAGCGTTGAACTCATTGAGCTGACGCTCAATGAATTCCTCGGAAAGGTACCTCTCTCGAAACCGTTCCTCGAACAGTTCCCATGACACGTCTTCCACGGCGGCCATGTTCAGCTGCGGCAGGAGTGTCTTCCACCATAGAAGAGCGCTCCTCTTCAGTTGAAAGACCGCCATGTGGACCTTCATGTTGGAGGTATATTCGTGAAGTGCGAAGCACATCACCATATTCTCCAACCATGCCTCGGTGGCTGTGCCGTCCGGGGCACCAAAGAACTCGGGAAATTTTACCTTCTCGAGTTCCCGATGAATGCTACCTGTAACGGCCAGTGCGCGCGACAGAACCTCAGTGGGTGTCGACGCCCTGGCCTTGTCTCTATCCAATCGGCTGATCAGAGCCTCGGACATGCGTTGAAAGGATCTCATCATCCTAATAACATCGTCAATGGCTATCTGCTCCTATCTGAGAACCTGCTTGCCTCCGTGGGGGTTAGACCCCTCAGGCGTGGATGCTACTGGAGGCGTCACGCCTCCTCCCCTAGCACCCCGTCGTCTGTCTCCACGACGTCCTCTAACCATGATTACCTACATGCACACAATCAACTCGATCAGCAATAGTATATAAAATCAACTCATGTCAATGAAAGCTGTAGCGAATCCTAAGTCACGGGTCGAACCGGCTCTGATACCATATGTAAAAACCTTCTCGTTACGATGACCCAACTCTAGTAACTAGTGCAAATTTTGTTTTGTGTGTGTGTTTAAAAGGTGTGTGAGCACGTGTACAAGGAAAAAATCAACTCATTCGATTATGTGTCGCCACCCGACGACGAATAAGACGCAACCATGATGAACGTAAAAAGATGACACGGACGCGCGACAAGTAACTGCATGCATAACGACGATCACACGACGACAAGTAGAACTGACTACCCGCCCGTCCTAACCATTGCAGGGTAGGATGGGCGGATAGTCAGTTCTACTTGTCGTCGTTTGATTGTCGTTATGCATGCAGTTACTTGTCGCGTGCCCTTGTTGTCTTTTTACGTTCATCATGGTTGCGTCTTATTCTTTGTCGGGTGGAGACGCAGAATCGAATGAGTTGATTGTTTCCTTGTACACGCATGCACACACCTTTTAAACACACACACAAAAAAAAATTTGCACTAGTTACTAGAGTTGGGTCGTCGTAACGAGAAGGTTGTTACATGAACTGCTAAAGAGATCAGGCTCTAGCAGATCTGGAAAGGCATATGCAATGAGTATGGTATGAATTAGGCAGATCTTCAAGGAATTCATACTATTTAAAGGGCATTGCACAATCATCGTGATCAGAAGTGATGAGAGTTATTTATCCTTTCAAAAATTGGATTACAAATATCTAGATTGTCACAGATGTCAAAGGCAAAAGAATATTGTGTTTTTTGCCAAAGTCATGGTGATCAATGGCATCATAGCCACATCTAACCTCATCGCAGATTGAAAATTTGAATATCCAAGTTTTCAAGGTGACATTGTTGATCATTATCATCATCGCATGATCTTTGCTGAATTTGTTTCTCTTATGGAGCTGATGGCCTGTAAACGGTAATCATCTTATGAAGCTGCTGAAGAATCTAACACTCTATGCAGGATCATTGCTACTCTGCATAATTTTCTTCTCAAAGATAAAATAGAACTTTCACCAGCTTAGAAGGAGAAATTATAACCAATTAGTTGTTGAAAAGCAGAGCTTTCTTCAGCTAATTAGCAAATCTTAAGGTGAAATAGTTGGTGAAACCTGAGACAAGCAGCGAAGGTGTATTTTTTCCCAAATCAAAGTTTTTCTCAACCGAATCTCTTGAAAATGCTTTCCAAAGATACATATTGAATTATAGTATCAAATCCAAAATCCATATTTGATGCAAAAGAGGTTTGAAGAGGTTTTCAAGTTGATTTGGCACCTATTTTGGGGGCAATGAATTAGGGTTTATTTCCAAACTTGGCAAATTCAAATTTCTTCTTCCTCAAGAGATATCAAACAACCCTAGAAGGCTTATCTGCACAACACAGAGGTTCTACATGATCTAAATACCATAAAATGAGGAATTGACCTCATTTTGAGGATCTCTTCCTCTCTTTTTGTAAAATTGTTTTGACTTTCTATCTTTAGCATATCTGATCCATTCTTCTAGTACCTGAACTTTTATTATAAATCTATAAAACTGAAGATATGAGATGAACTAAGGGTTCAATCTTGGATACTTTTTCCTACTGTACTAGACTCTTATCTTGATAATAGAATCACTGTCTTCTTTTGCTTTCAATGTCAGATTTGTTCATGCACTTCATTATTCTATGCTTTACTTCAGTTTAGCTCAGCTTCTAAGAACTGTTATCTTCTTATTAAGCTCATGAACTTGAATTAAAATATTTCTTGCTATCTTGTATGACCCTGGACATTGTTGTATTTGGTTATCTAGACTAGTATTCTTCATACCTTGTTCCAATTAATTTATCCGATTATTGATTTATAAAAGCACTGTCTTATTTGAATGCATGATAAGATCTCCTTTTCATTAGTCATTGAGTTATCCCATTGTTCCAAGCATACCAAATTTACCATATTCTTGAGTTACCAAGCATCTTTGGTCTACAACCCCAAAGAGTTTCTTCGAGTGATAACAAATTGGCGTCGTTGCTGGGGAGAGGAGGTTGAAGCTCAGCTTCCCTGGGAGACGGCATTAGATCTACTCCTTGATGATAGACAATGATTAAACATTATAGTGGTTGTAATCATCTATCTGGTGACTCCATGAAGGACAGATCTGTTGATGACTCCACTGGTATATAAATGAACCAGATCTTAGCAAAGAGGTATGCATTCTGCAATTTCTCAAGTATTTCTGGTTACCCTCATCCAGTACCTAGTAGAGATGAATGGGAACATAGCCTTCCCAGATTTCGAGGAGAAGAATGGGAAGTACCAGCAAAACATTTGTTGGATTTTCATGAGTTTATTCATCGGCTCTAGATCATACATGAAGATGTTAAGATTAAAGTTTTCAAGTATTCATTAGAGGGGATATCCCTTTATTGGTGTGGGTCTCTTCCAGCTTCAAGCATTCATTCATTGGCGAGTTTTCATTATGCTTTCCATTTGTTTTGTAAAGATGAATTTCCAGCAGAAGGTCTCTTTGAAGATTGTTGTGATGAATTTGATAAGCATGTTCAGCAGGAAGTAGTCTTTTCTTTTGTTTGTCAAGATGAAAATTATGTTGTAAAGGAAGATCTTCATGATACAAATAAGAATTTCATAGTTGTAAATGCATCATACCTTATCTCTATTACACTTGCTGCCTTTGATTTACATGAAGAAACAGTTAGAGAAGGATTTTTTTCTACACTTTTTCAAGAGGTTGCCTACGATATGTTTTCACCTGTGATTGGGGAAAAGGATCTGAAGACTGTCTGTCTTTCTTTGCAAGATTCAGGAGTTTTCTACTCACCTATTGTTGATAAGTATGCAGATGCAATAGAGCATACCCTTACTTCAAAGGATGTTGATTCAAGCAGTAGCCAACCCATATATGACATTTATGAATCTGATTTCGACGAACCTTTTTCTTTGCCCATAAAGGAGCGACATCATGTTGTAATCAGCCATTCCATGTTAGCAGAAGACATCTATAATCATGATCAAGAGTTTGTTGATCCACATTTTGACAACCATGATGATTCTTTTGACATTGTATTGAACGTGTCTATTAAAGATGGTTGTCACCAAGATGAAAAGGTATTGAATGATTGTAATAACATAGAAACATCTGACATTATATTAGATGTATCTACTGCTTTAGATATTCATGAAAATCAACATATCTCTTTTGAAGGTTTTGATTTCAAAGAGAAAATATATACATCAACAGGAAGAATTGACATATCAAGAAGTAACAGTTTCATATCTGTAGTAAATGATGAGGGCAGACTACAACTTCAAGATTTGCGGCGACTATAAGTTTGCAGCAAATATGAAGAAGAAGGTGAGGAGCTGGAAAGTCCAAATCAGCAGTCCATTTTATATGTTTCTCCAACAGATCTCGAGCAGCCTGCATTCAACAGTGAGATTAGTAAAGGAAACCTTCAACATCATTTCAAATTACAGCTAGATCAACAGTCCAAAGAGGTATTTCTTTGTGAATTTGATGATCCTTTTGTTGACTATTTGGAGTCTATGAGTAACATAGATGTTAAAATATTTCTGTCAGAACAAGATTGTCTTTATCATTTGTTCAAACCTCTTTTCTGCATGATATGGCTTACATTGTTTTTCAGGTCAAAATCTAGCATGATGTCAGTAAATCGATTTTTTATATGGCTTCATTGGAAGCATAACTTCACTTGATAAGAGGTAGTATAGTTGGCTAGTGTAGGAGTAGGTAGAGGAATAAGCTCGCCATACGAGCAGTTAGATATTTTTCAGTTATTGATTTCATGAATAAGCAGGAGGCTGCATGTAAGTTACAGGTTTGTAGAGGAACAACTGCACATGTCAGATGACTCCATAGCCCAACAATTAAGGTGACTGGAACTACTAGGTTCTTGGAAACCTCACAGTGAGGTCTCCATCCCCATTGGAGCCAATTGTTAGCGATAAAAAATGCACTAGTATTTTGATGAGTATTTCTATCACTCTTCAAATGATTTATCG
>ML822309.1:47464-80522 GCA_009831015.1 Picea engelmannii
TATAATCCATTTGACCCATTAATGGATCAAAATATTGTATGTTACAAGTGCAATAATATTGGTCACAAAGCACGAGATTGCAGAGAGATGAAGGAAGATAATCATATGCCAAATGTCTGCATACCAACTACAGCATGGAAAAGGAAAGAAATTCCACACAAAGAAAATTGTCGAATAGCATTAGTCGCTAAAGAATGCAAAGAAGAAGATGAATGGTTCATAGATAGTGGGTGCTCATCTCATATGGCCGGAGATCAAAGAAAATTTGTCAGCTTGAAGAAGAAGGGTGGAAATGTTGCATTTGGAGATGACTCATCTACCAAAATACTTGGAAAAGGAACTATAAAGCTTGGAAGTGAAAATGTAAAAGCAGGAAAAGTTCTATTGGTTGAAGATTTGAAGCATAATCTCCTCAGTGTCAGCAAAATATGTGATCAAGGATACACTCTTACGTTTGACTCCCGAAAATGTAAAATCAAAGAAAATAACTCAGGAAGATTGGTTGCAACTGCAATAAGAAGACCAAACAAAATATACATCCTAGACATGAATAAGAGAGAGAAGACAAAAGCCACACAAAAGGATTCCAAGGAAGAAAAAGTCCCAAAGACCAAAAATAAGGATGAATTATTATTGAGTGCCACATGTTTAGGGGGAGCAACCCCAAAGAAGAAGGTTACCTTTTGCCATTAAACTTAGGGGGAGAATCCATACCCTTTTCCATTGATGTCAAAGGGGGAGAGAAATTGGGATCATGATTATAGGGGGAGCATGAGTGTTTCCATCAATGACAAAGGAGGAGATTGTTGGAAGATTGGTTGTTGTCATTGATGTCAACCCTAGTCATGGGATTTGGAACACAAAATTGATGAAGGTATTTGGACATGAAGGAAAATGCACATGTAGATACAACACCCATGGATGGATAGTATACATCATTTTGTTTATAGTGGTATGTGGCACGTCACGTCGATCCTCATGGTTGAGGAGAAATGAATTTTTGAAGATGACAAAGTGAATTGAAGAAGGAAGTACATGTAGGCCTTGAAGATAATTAAAGAAAAGAATTACAAAATAAGAAAGTGTCAGGTCAACCCTAATGTTAATAGGAAGTGAGATAAATGGTATAAATAAACATTATTATACATTCATTTGATAATTTCAGAGGAAATAAGAAGAAAATAAGGCCGGATTTCAAGGGAGGATGAAGTCTTTTGGTGATGTGTTCTAAGGTATGTTATTTTCAAGTCATCTTACCATTTTTGATATAAAAATTTTTCTAGAATGATTCAAATGGAGAAATAGCTATGGTATTGAGAAGACATATCAAGGTACCTCTGGTAAAAAATTAAGCACTTAATTCGCTATAATTATGGAGATACACTCTGTGGAAGATAGGGTTTGTGACTAGTCCTAAAGCTAGTCAATAAACAAGTGTTCCGGGGAAAAGAATCATAATTTTTTCATTGAGAATCCAAATGAAGTGGGACAAATTTCACTGAAAAGAGTACAGACTTTATTTTCTTGTGGGCAAGTTTCATAATCGACTATTAATTATTGAGCGCGAGGAATTATGTGCAAGTTCACTCTTCTGAATAGACCAGAATTGAATAAAGTCTACCATTATTTCTATAACCTCTTTTTGGGGAGGATTCAAGGAGTGAAAATTGGAGGAGTTTCAGAGAATACATTGAGTAATATTATCTAGAGGATCAGAGTACTCCAAGAATTGAAGAATTTCATAAATTGAAGAAGTTTCAGGAAGCATTATCAGGTTCTATGTGATGATTGGTTGATGGTGATGATTTAATGTAAAGTTTTATTATCTCTCATATATTCTTGGGTGGAAGGAAGGGCCAAGGATGGAGAGTTAAAATCTCTCTTGATATTGGAGGATTGTATCTTCCTCTTGGAGGTTTATCCCTCCCTTTACATTTGGAATCTATAGCTACCTTTAGAAGTCATTACTTCCCTTGAACAATAACTATTGATTATTTCTCATATATTGTGCATGGTGTATTGTGGTGTATTGGTGTAACTCTTATACTATTGTTCATTGCTGATTGGATATAGTTGAATGGTTTAAGTATAAGTTGAAAAAGGTTTTAAATTGTACTTGATATTGATTCACCCCCCTCTTAGTATCAACACGTGCTTGGGTGAGGAGTTATTCCTCCTTTGAAAACTCTGCATCCTATTCAGCCTGTTGTAGCTTATGCTCCAATTGATTAGTTGAAACTCTAATCATTCCAATTAGATGCGTTGATGGCCACTGAGCAAGGTCACAAAAGAAGTAGTGGCTTCCCTGGGTACTCGAACCTACAATGGGAGTCCATTGGTCATCGAATGATCTGATGGTGTCTCCACCTCTTCCTCCCTTGTAGGTGAACCTTGCAGTGGCTATGCAGGTCTCATCCTTACCACTACTGGAAGGAATGGGAGTATTTATGCTTTCACCAAGCAGAGCTACACCATCTCTGCACACTGTTGTGGATTTTGGAGTACTAAATCCAATTATTCTTGCAACAAGATTTCACTCTGTTATGATGTTGATTCAAGTTCCTTCTGAACCTCTTGTAATTTTGTATGTTTCTGGACCATGGTGTCTATGGTTCCACTTCTTTGGATGGCACCCTCAACATTGATTGTTGAGGGAGTACATTGAGAGATTGGGGTTTATGGTATTGGCACACTTTGAGTCTATGTTGAAGGTGGAGTGTCCTAAATTGGTACAAATGGAATGATGGACTGGGTTGGGAATTCATTTGTCAAACCAGTCAGTTTTGGTACATGCTCGGGTAGTTCGGGGGGGTCCAACTGCATGGGCTTAGGTTCAATGGTTTTTTGGTTGGATGGTTGTTTCCTGCAGTGGTGATTGTGGTTATGGGGGTGATGGGGGTTGTGGGGGTTGTGGTGGTGATGGGGTTTGTTCAGTGATTATGGTGGTGGATGCAGTGGTATCCAGTTCAAGGTCATCAGTGATGTGAATCACCATCTACGCAACTTAGGTGGTGGCTCTAGTACGAGTTAAATCCAATGATATTGGTTGTAGATTCAACATATTAAGAGGGGAAACCACTATCCTAGACTTTGTGGGCATGACATATCTTATGAAAGCAACAAAAAGGATTTCATTGACATCCTTACCTGAGAGGACAACCTATTCTAGAAGTTGTGGAAACACTGGCAATGTTCACTTCTTGCACTCTAGAGGTATCTCGTCCTCTTCCATCTCAGAGTCAGATGGCATCTCATCCATATGCTTCTTTGTTGTTGGTGTTGTTGGAACAAAACTTGACTTGAATTCTTCTTCCTGTCCCCTTTTCTTTAGGAGCTCCAAGGGTAAAATATAGTGCATCCCTGACTTATGTGGGTTGCGCTTCACTCCTAGCCATGACATGACCTCCTTGTCAAAGGCCTCTTCATCTAGGTAGAACTACAACATACGAGAGTGAAAGTATTATGAATTAACATGCCTTGGCTAGATAAAGGTGTGGTGGCAGTTCATGTCGAATGCGATGTTCTGTGTGTTCAGGTTGAGCAATTCCTGAGGTATGTGTAGCCTTTGATTTGCGTCTATCAGCCTATTGTACCACTTCAAGAATGCAACATTATTGAATTATGTGTCTTCTGAGTCGAACCTTGAATGCCAAGGTTCGAACATCTTTGCCAGGAAGCCCTTGTTTTCCAGTGATAATGGTCTTCCTGGGGGTGATGTCCACTTCCACATGGTGAATGAAACCAAGAAGTAACCATATGTAAATGTTTCACCCTTCTCTTGCACCTCCTCATAGGCTACCATAAGTTCTTACAAAAGGTAACTACATCAATTGATCACAACTTCAGTGGTGCAAAAATCTTCCACTGACAGGGCATCTAATGTTCATTCACCTTTGTAATATGAACGCATGACCTTGCTATCAATTACATAGCAAGCGATCTTGGATGTATCTAGTAGAATGGGGTCAATCTTGCCAATGTTCCCCCCTCTTTGTGTATGGAACTTCTCATACAGGCTGGGCTCACCCTTTTTCTTCCCATGCTTACTCGATCCTTGAAACCCTATTGACACATTCTCTCCTTTGAGCGATAATCCAGTAATTGTATGGATATCCTCTACATGAATTGGGTTCTTTTTATCGAACCATAGGCTCATGTCATGTACTCGACTGATGAGGAACTTGGTACACCTCACAACCTCACCATAAGTGTCGACCATTGGTAAGTCTCTGAGATTCATGATGTTGGAGTTGAAAAAATTAATGAATTTCGGCTTTGGTATGAACTAAATCCCTCCCATTGTATCTGGATCCAAGTCCCATAATACACTAAAGTTCATTAGTGGGAATAGGAATTTTTTTTTTAGGTCGAGGTCGAGGAGCTTCACCTGTTCAACCTTTCCCTTGAGATCACCCATGATCTCGACTCGGGGATCACTTGGCTCATCTGGAACTACATCTTTGGAGACGGAACTCCTACTTCTTGTAGCTCTCAACATATTAAATTTGGACTGTCAAAAAACTTCAACGGGATAATTTGGATTCGAGGTCATGACTGAGGATCGAGGGATTTCACATGCGTTACTAAAATTCAGTAATCGCAAGGCACAAATTTTTCTCTAGGAAACAATATGTCTTACACTAAGTTCATACAACCTTATACTCAGGCTTATATGGAAAGTTCTGTAATAATTGATAAGGCCACTCATCATTAATCCTATCAGTACAACCGAAAGTTGAGTTCTATGATGGGACTGTTAACAGGGTAAATCTATCGGGTGATTCTGGCATTTACTGAACAAGTCGGTCAGGGACGTGGCCAAATTTAGACCTTACCGTTTGAACGATTAAGAATCCCAGCATGAATATTGATGGAATCTTCACGTAGAATAACTTTATGGTCTAACAAATTTAGGATGAGTTATTGTAGCAGTCATAAAGGATATGATTGGACCGGGTGCATGTGGCACATGGACTAGGATTGTGTTCATATTCTTTCTCCTCTGACCACAATGGGGTCCCCGTCACATTTAATGATTGTCTTTAATGGACTCGTGGCTCTTTTGATCCTATACTGCTGAGTAAACAGTTCTGCAACAAAGTAATACTTAGATGGAAAATCGAAATACATGTTGTGGCGCAACAATGCACACTCTGACTTTATTAACTGAATTCAAAAAAACAAAAAAACAAAAAAATTGTAGAAATTCAAATCTAACTACTATACATGCTCCTTTGGACTAGAGAAACAATCCTTTAGCTCAGTGTTGAGAGATATAGGGTTTCAGGTGATCTCCATTCACTCATCCTGGTCAAAGTATACTATCCAGTTGTGCTAGTCTGACTGCGCCAGATTGTCAGATCCCTGCAACTATAAATGGGCCCAACCAGTGCATGCAGAACTTACCTAGATGTTTTTGGTATCGACTATCATAAAGTATGACCTTATCTCCTTGCACAAATGTTTTAGTCTTAATGTGCCTGTCATGCCAAGCCTTTTGCCTAGCTTTCTCAACTGATTGATGAAAGTCTGCTAAAAACCTAGTCTCATCAAGTTCTTGCAACTTTGTAACCCTCTGCATGACTGATTCATCCTCTGACATGTGTGTAATGTGTGCAATATATAGACTATGGGTAATTAACTTTGCAGGTACCACAACCTATTTCCCATAGACTAGCTAAAATTGAGTATATGCATGGAGCTTCTTCATGGTTGTCCTATAAGCCCATAAAATTGTTGGGACTCTATCATCCCAACCTTCCCTGTTTGCGCAACAAACCTTTGTTAAACCTCTCTACAAAATCTTGTTAAACACCTCTACTGTTCCATTGTCTTGTGTATGGTAGGGGCTACTTTTATGATGTTGGATTAAGAAATCTGTTGTAAGCTTTGCTATTGTACTACTGATAAAATGACCACCCTACTCACTGGTTAGACTCCTAGGACATCCAAACTGAGTGATAATGCTTTCAAAAATAAACCTAGTAGCAGTATCGGTCGAGAAATCCTGAGCAAATGCTACCTCAGCCCATCATGTAAGGTAATCAGTTGCGGTAATAATATACATGTCCTTTGAGTTCTTAGTCGTGGGGTTGATCGGTCCAATGAAATCGACCTCCCAATTCTCATATGCTTGTAGAGCTCGAACTAGATGAAGAGGCAATTTGTCTCGCCGTGATGGCTTTCCTACTCTCTGACAGACATTGCAAGACCTAGCATATTCCTTTGCATCTTTGAAAAGTGTGTCCCACCATAATCCATCTTGGAGGAATTTCTGCGCAGTGGCCTTTCCTCCAACATGGCCTCCCGCAACTCCATTGTGGCACTCTCATAGTATGTATTGTCTTTCATGGTCTAAGACACACCTCCTGAGGATACTATCTAGGCCCAACTTATAAAATTACCCTACAATCAATTGATAGTCCGCTGCTTGAACCACCATATATCATTTTTGAGTTGCAAGTACGTTTATGGGTAGGCCCCTATACTCATGAAAACTGCTATGTCTTCCAAGTATTTTGATACGACCTCAACTCGAAACAGATTTGCATTTGGGAGTTGATCATCGATTTCTCCACCACTTTCTCCCGACTCTAATCTAGATAGGTGATCAGGTCCCACGTTGCATCTTCCAGGTTTGATGACCAACTCAAATGAAAATTCCTGAAACAGTAACAACCATCGACAAATTATTCCTTCCAAGATAGGCTTTTTAACTAGATATTTTAACATAGAATGATTAGTAAAAAAATTAAAATCAAAGCCTAACAAGTAATGTCTAAACTTTTTTAGAGCATAAAAAATAGCCAAACCCTCCCTTTCTTTGGTTGTATACTTGCGTTCAACTTGCGACATCTTTTTGCTGGAAAAGTAGATGGGATGATCCATGGTTCCATCTCTTGGTTGCGCTAAGATGGCTCCCAGGGAAATACCTGATGTGTCCACGTGCACATGAAATTTGTTTTCCCAATTCAGAAATATCAGAATAGGTGTTGTGCTAATCTTTTCCTTCAGGATTTCGAATGCTTTATCACACTCTAGTGTCCACTAGAACACTTTAGACTTCTTTAGTAGATTTTATAGGGGTGCAGTAATATTCGCATACCTTTTGATAAACTTGCGATAGTACCCTATGTGCCCCAGCGTGGAGCACAATTGTTTAGCGCTCATAGGCGGTGACATGTTCACAATGACCACAACTTTGGTTGGGTCTACCATCACTCCTTCTCGACATATTATGTGGCCTAATAGATTTCCATGTGGCGCACAGAAGATACACTTTATGAGGTTCAAAGATATATGTAATTCCCTACACATATCAAACATCAGCCATAGTAGTGCTACATGTTCTTTGATCTAACTGTACACCGTCCAATCATCCATATAAAATTCTCTAAATTTGTGAATAAATTCTCAGAAGGCTGCTATTACAATCTGGGAAAAACATACAGGGGCCTTATTTAGACAAAAGGGAATCACAGTGTATGAAAATGACCCCCATTATGTTATGAATGTGGTCTTCCTTTTGTCTTCTTCGACAATTCTCACTTAGTGATACCACGAAAATCCATCTGTAAATGAGTAATATTCTTTCCCCACAACCTATTCTAGCACCTCATTAGTAAAAGGTGTGGGAAAGTAGTCATGCACAAGCCAGAGTTAAGGCTTCTATAGTCTACACATACCCTAATGTCCTTTGTACCTTTCTTGCTCTAGATGACTATGGGGCTAACCCACTCTACTTCTTCAACTGGAAAAATAAGTCTAACCTCAAGAATATTGTCTATTTCCCTCCTAACCTTCTCTTTCACCCTGGGGTTAAGACAATATGGTATATGCCTTACAGGTTTTGATCTCAGTTTTAGTTCAATTTTCATCTCTCCCATAGCCCCTTTTATCCCTTTTAGCTCTAAGAATGTCTTTGGGAATAAGTCCTCATATTCCCGCAACATGCTATGTATTTATTGGCTAGTTTTCTCATCCCAGTAATCTGCTACCACAACTATCTTGGGTTGCTCGGTAGTTCCTATGTTGACTTTTCACAACTTCAATGGATGATTATAAGAACTATCATTCTGATTGGGTATGGTGTTCTGGATTTCTCTCCTTCCTTATGTCTCCTTAATGGCTAAGTTTCTTAGTTATTCTAAATCATATGGGTTTTCCAAATCCTTCTCGATCTTATAACATTCTCTAGGTGTCTTATTCATGTCTAGGTGAAGGTGAAGCCCTTAACTATGATTGGCACATACCACTAGGTCTGATTTCCATTCACAAACATCGGTAAAAAGTAATTTTTTAATTCTTTGTAGGACTATCTTAAGCTCAGGGTACTTACTTGTAAAAGAGAACTCCTTGCAAAATTGGTCTGCTAACGTTTTCCAGGTTCTGGTCTACCTTCTAGTCTCTTCATAGATGTACCAGGATTTCGGAATAAAACCTAGCGAATGGGGAAATACTTGAACCCCCAAGTAGGGATGATTTTAAGGATGGACATTTATTTTAAAATGTAGAAACCTTGGCGAATCTTACTAATCCTTCATATGCCAACTATAAATGTTTGGTGATAGTTTTGTAAAAACATTCAAATTTCTAAGGATTTTGTATAATTTTTATAAAAGTTTGGCAATTTTTAAGGTAAAATAATTGTATCCTATAGAATTTGGGCGAATCATTTTTAAAATAGCAAATCATGTTTTTGGAAAAACCATGGAAAATTATCCCATGAGCGAAATTTAGCCCCTAAAATCATCTTTGTGGGCCACAAGCGAGATGGTATTTCTGCAACTTTCCACTATCCCATGCATTGTTTAATATGTGTTTTAGGATCAGACTGTCCATTGAAAAGTTGCGCAAATTGGAAATCCATCCACATCTTTGATTCTAGCTTCACCTTATCTTGAAATCTATATCGGAGGGCTTGCTTCACGTCCTCCTAGTTCTTAATCAAGGCTTTGTGACTATCCCACCATCTAGCGGGGGTGTTCTGGAGGGCTAAGTCCATAACTAAAATCCTTTGATCCTCCACTATCTTTTCTTCCATGCTAACCAAAAAAATGTCAAGTTATGAGGTACCATCGTATATCGAATGTTCCCTGACCTCGGTTCCAACCCATCTAGATGCTCTGATAGTTGCACATATTCTTGAAAATATTTCATATGAAACTTTACGCCAACTGTCAAATGCTAGTTCTGAATCTTCGTTCACCAATTGTATGCTACTCCAACTTATTGATCCATCAGCAGTAGGATTTATGTAGTCTTCTCTCATTCCTATTGTTATAGTGTACAACTGATCTAAATATTCTCCTTCCATATTGTTATCTGTTGGCTCTGTATATCGAGGGCCTACATACGGATCCAAGGGCTGAAATAATTTTATTTTGTCTTCTTCAAATGTCATAGTATCCCTCTTTAGTTCAATGAAAACATAGTTATCATAGGCCCAATCAATACCAAGTAGTGCAAGAAAATGGTCCTTATCCCCCATGATTTTAATCACCTCAAAATCAGCTACAACCTTCACTCCTGCAAAATCCATCTCCACATTCTCCAATCTTCCTATTGGGAAAATACAATATTGATTATCCATTCTCAATTGGATTGGGGAATATGTCAACTGGGGTTTTCCTAAATCTTCCCAAGTCTTTTTAGGTAGTATGTTAACATCAAATCCTAGATCTAACATAACATCCTAAATCTCAAACTCATCTAGTTGGGCTTCTAGTCTAAACTCTTTCCTAGTTTGTATTTTCCTTCTTTGCACTCTCTGAGTATTCTTCTTAGGAAGATTAGTCATTATTCTAGCTTCTGGAGATTCTTCAGATCCTCGGACTAGGTAAAGGGCACTGTGCAACTTTTCTGTCAGCTGGTCATTCCCAAGAATATCATAAAATAACTGAAACCAAAGGTCAACTACATTTTGTGACTGCTCAGGTTGTCTTATCGGGACTATAGGGTGTAGGGATGTAGGGTTGAAGCAGGGAACTGCACAATCTTAGTATAAATGTTAGGCTGAGGGGAGTTTTATTTCATATCAGGTCCAAGGACACTCTGGAATACTTCTATTGCATTTTTAAATAATAGATTGTGTTTCAGAGGGTCATACTTGTCCTCCTTAGGTGTTACTTTCTAGATCTTAGGTAGATTATTATCATTTGCGCCATTCTTTTCTCCTCCTCGAGTAATGATATTAATGTTGGGTAGTTGTCCTTTGATGACCCTATTTATCTCTAAGATTATAATATTATCTCCTCATTGATGCACCTGATCTTCCCATTTCACAATTAGCTTTTGGCAGTCTTCAGTTGGGTGCCCATTGGTTCTGCAGTGAGAGCACCATGGATGCCTTGGATGAGGACAATCCCTAGCCATGTTACCTTGCTCGTCACAATTGTAGCATTTACTTGGTCCTCTTACCCCATTTCTTCCTCGTCTGAAGTCTCCTCCAGCTCCACCTCCTTGATCTCTTCTTTGTCCTTGAGGGATTTAATTCACCCTGAAATATGTTCGATCCATCCTATCAGCGAGTGCATCTAGTTCTATACACTGATTCATAACATGCGTGGTAGATGTGCATAACTCACAATGTACAATATTCGGTATTGTTTAATAATTTTGAATAATAGGGCACTGCCTTGACCCATGCCCATGAATTCGACAGATCTTAGAATACTCAACTGACGGTGATGCATGGTTACTTGGAAAGGTGATGCAGGAGCATCGCTTCACGTCAGTAATGTGCTAGCTAGACATCACATTTAGCGCGCATTCAAGAGGGGAGATACGAAAACGCTCTCATTTTTCCCTCATTTTAGAAATTCAATTTGTAATTAAATGTTTGTAAGGCTTGGTAGAGCTGAGTTAATGCTTTTGAGCAGGTACGAGATGAGGTCACCTTTAATGGTTGACAGGTTGTAGATCTAGATCTGATTTGGACTAGACAACCATTAAATATAATTCATTGTAATTAATGAGGGCAGGTAGCTTGGAGGGAAGATCTCAAGGAGCCCCATTTTGTAAAAATATATTTTATATCTATATTAAAGGGTTCTGTGTGAGGGAGGTAGAAGCAAGATAGA
The DNA here is from genome assembly GCA_009831015.1 of Picea engelmannii. NCBI lineage: Eukaryota > Viridiplantae > Streptophyta > Pinopsida > Pinales > Pinaceae > Picea > Picea engelmannii. The sequence continues at coordinate 58,546 of ML822309.1, forward strand.
GAGATAAGAGAGAGAGCTGAGACTTTGTTGCAGTCTGAGATTTGTACACATTGTAATCAGACATTATGTTAATGAGAAAAGAGCAGTTTTTCTTGCATATGATTATGTGTGTTTATGTGTATTTCATGAATGTTATGTGTGTTTTCATTTGTATAATGTAGATGTATGTTATATTACATCTGCAGGGATAGAAAAAATTCATTGTTTGTGAGTTTTGTTTGATTTCAGTGTGGGTTCTTTGTGGCTTCATGCAAGGGGTCGCATGACAGAGTGTTGAAGACTCTATGATCTTGTGCGAGAGTGCACATATGAGTTCTGTGGAGTTTAGACAAGAACGTGCTAGGAGGGTGCATCAGAGAAATCACAAAACCCAAGGGAGAAGCCTCAAGGTTACTGAACACCTTGGAGGTAAGACTGTGCAGAGGAGGGCACAGAGGGAATAAAACTACTGAGAGTTATGTAGAGCTCTGCTAGGAGGGCATGGAGCAAGTGCAAGGAGTGGACCAAGGAACTCTATTTCTAGTTCAGAGATAAGGGAAGTGTTGGAGGTAGACACTTACAAAGTTGTTGAATACTGTGTAGGCTCAACAAGGCATGCTTGAGAAAAAGTCACCAGGAGGGTGCTTATATCCTTTCAAGGAGATAAAGGAGACAGAGTTGTTGAACACTCTAGAGGAATACCTGTGCAAGGAGTGTACCAAACCAACACTTATATGAAATGTTGATAGACAATCGATTGGAGGTTAGTCAAGCACAAGTAGTGTGCAAGGGAGTGAAATGTTTCAAGTTCGTAAGCTTAGGAGGAATCATGACTTTGTGCACAGAGTTCCAATAGAAGGGAATTGAAGGCTGAGATAGTTCAAGGTCCGAGCCACAAACAGAGCTCAGAGGGAAAGCATTTTTTTGAACACAAGTGAGACCCAAGTAGACGGGCTTGCAGACAAAGAAAAGGTCGAGGCCTTTGAAGCATCGAGATATTTCAAGTATGGGAGGAATTGAAAGCTCAGGAGGAGGAATGTATGTATCCATAGGATCAATTGTAGAGAGGATATATGGACCATTAGAGCTCATGTTCAGACACCCAAGGGAGCGCATTGGAGAAGAACAGATCGGAGTCGTCAGATATGAGCGCTAGGACCAACAGTCATTGGATCCAACTGAAGGTGCATAAGGTTTAACTCCCTAAGAGTGCATAGGAGAGAGGACTTTGTGAAGTCCTAAAGTTATGAAACCATCGAAACCATCCATCGTCTAGGAAGACAAGTGGCAGAAGATCCAGAATCTTAGGAAATCAGATATCAGAAGATCAAAGGTAAGGATTCTTTCGACTTCATGAAACGTGAAGTCCCGATACAAGAATGAATGGATCAGACCACTGGGTTGTGGGAGCATGTGGACCATTGATCTAGCGTCGGGGTTTCAGATATCGGGAGAACAGAGGTAAACCACATTGAGGATTCCCAATATGTGAAAGCCCGAGACACCTTTTGAGTTGGCACTTGGTTTTTCCATTGTCATGGTTAGAGGGGCCTAGAGAGAGGAGCTAGCGCCGAGTGAAAATATCCTTGATCGGAACATTGGGGATCGGGAGTTTGGGAAGAAAGGAGTCAGGAGCGACTTGCATGCAAAAATCCCAAAGTCACGAAATGTGACGTGTCGTTTAGGTTAAGCCTGTGGTCATGGGAATGGTCACATGAGAAGAGGGAGCTAACAGTTGTTAATCCCTTTTCAAAGTTTTGGGAGTCGGGGAGTCATGGGTGGCTCATACTTCAAAGTCTCGACATGTGAAGTCCCAAAACACTTTTTGTGTAGGCGTGCGGTCACAGCTCATGGTCATGTGACATAAGGAGCTTGCACTTTGTGCTTAGTCGTGCAGGCAGAGTTTCATAATGGGACATGTGGTTATAAGTGTTGAAGGTTCCAACAGGGAATCAAAGAGCCATTTTGGCTCAAATAAATTTGAACAATCCTTGACCGAGAGGTCAGTGGAGCATGTTGAGGTAGAGGTATTTAGAGGGTTCTGCATCAATATTTTTCTTTGGATTTGTCCATCTGCCCCACTGCTTTATTGTTGTTTCATATTTCCTGCTACTATGGTAGGATCTCTTCTGTTCAGCTCCTTGCTGATAGATTCTTGCGTTGACCTTGACATCATCTCCCTGATTTCTTCTATCACTTCCTCCAGTTGCTCTAATGGCTGGATTTTCTTAGGAAATCTTATTGGCTCCACTTCCTCCTTGTCAATGGGTAGATCAACTCGATCCCCCCTGCAGTATTCATCTTCCCTTGTGGCACTAAGTCGCCACTATGTTGCAGACTCCAGTTCTACGGTCTCTTCTTGACTGAATTGTTGCTCATTCACTTCCTCTGACAGACTAGATTCTGTCATTTTTCCTACTGGTTCATCTCCATCTTCCTCCTGCTGCTCCCCGGACTGGAATTCTGATTTGTCTTATGTTGTTGGCCTTAGTGCTGCAGTCATCTCTTGTTCAACTTCCTGGCTGAAATTTCTGAGCAATTTTGTCGAATTCCCTTCTTCCAAAATATGCATGATTGTCTACTCATGGCATTCATCTACTGGCTCTGGATTGTTCAGCCAATCCTCCAACATATCCAACTCCTTCTCCCAAGGAGTGAGCACCTTATCTACATGATCTTCTTCTGCTGGGGAAGATATCAACATTTGCTCCATTTCTTATTTCTCCTTGACAAACTCTATTGGTTGTTCTTCTCCTTTTGTTGCATTGGCAACATGTGTTGTGGCCTCAACTGGGCTGCTTGGTAGGAATACTTCCATTCCTCCAATGATCAGAACATATTTCTGACCCTCCTCTTGAATGGTGGAAGTTTTTAACTTCTCATCATATTCATTCACATGGTTTACAAATCCACATGAACCTTCATCTATCAACACTCCTTGTTGATCTAAACTCACCTCTGAGTTCATGAGATCCTCCGATGACCCCATATCATTGCTCACCTGGAAATTTATGAGACCCTTCTCTGATCTCCTCTACTCATCATCACTGAGACTCTTCCTCATTTCTGGCTCACAGATATGAACCACTTCCTATTCACCTCTGAGGATTTCAACATACCTCAGCCACACTCTCAACAGTCTTTGTTGTACTCTGGCCAAAAATTTCTGATCGGGCCACTTCACCTTCTTCTTCATGGGCCACTCATATACCCAATGCGTTTTTTCATCCCACTACATTTTAAATGCAAGCTTCTCCATCTGTGCTCTTATCTCATTGATCTCTTTGTCTATCTCGGACTTGATTTTCTGTTGGAGGTCTTCTCTTGGACCACGCTCATGGCCATCAGTAGCCATATTTTTCCTCTCTGGTTTCATCCCACCTGGATGGAAAATGTTTGTTGCCTTCATGTAAAATATATCCATGCATAGAGAATCAACACCCTATCCTCTAGCCAATAAATTTAGCTCCTTATACCACTGAAGGTATCGAACTGTCCCCTTATTTACGTTGCCTCCCTCTGCCTGAAATCTACAGACATAAAGTGAGATCTGATACCACTTGATGGTATCAGACTATCTCCATTCACCGTATCTCCTTTGCCTATGATATGAAGACAAAATATTAAGCTATGATACCACTTGATGGTATCAAACTATCTTCATTCATCATCTCTCCATTTCCTACAATCTGCAGACAAAATATTAAGCTCTGATACCACTTGATGGTATCAAACTATCTCCATTCACTCTCTCTCCTTTGCCTACAATCTGCAAAAAAAATATTAAGCTCTTATACCACTTGATGGTATCAGACTATCTCCATTCACCATCTCTCCTTTTCCTACGATCTGCAAACCAAATATTAAGCTTTGATACCACCTGATGCAGACCCCTCTAACTACCTCTGCCTTGGCAGGGTCTGTTGACCTCCCAGTCAAGGATCGTTCAAATTCCTTTGAGCCAAAATGGCTCTTTGATTCCCTGCTGGAACCTTCGACACTTATAACCACATGTCATGTTATGAAATTCGGCCTGCATAACTAAGCACCAGGCGCAAGCTCCTTCTCTCATGCAACCACGAGCTGTGACCGCGCGCCTACACAAAAAGTGTTTTGGGACTTTGCATGTCGAGACTTTGACGTATCAGCCACCGTTGAATCCCTGACTCCCGAAACTCCAAAAAGGGCTTAACGACCGTTATCTCCCTCCACTCATGTGACCATTCCCATGACCACAAACTTAACCTAAACGATGTGTCACATTTCATGACTTTGGGATTTCCGCATGCAAGTTGGTTGTTGACATAGGGGAAGACCCAGGGTTCAACACTCAAGAGTGCACCAACAAAGACCTAATGATCGACCCTTTCAGCAACACCTGCGAAGCAGATGAAGTCTCACCTGAGGTAAAGGCAGGGGTGGTTGCAGAACTCAAGTGTCTGCAACCTTAGCTGAGACATAGATCTGTGATTATATCTATTATAGAGTACTTAGCATAGATCATTCGTCAATATTCAACCCTTATTATACTTCCCAGATAGCACAAAACATCGCAACATTCACTTATATCTAAGGTATTTCAACACTTAGCAACAGTAAAACATATCAGATCTGGTATATCAGCACTAAGCATCTTCATACATGTCAGATCTAACATTCACACACCTCTATAAGCACAAAGAATAAGTATATCTATCTAAATATATCAAAGCACTTAGCAAAAGAAAGGATAAACACATCAAGTCGAAGCACAAAGCATAACACACAGATTTACATGGTTCACCCCCACCCTGGGGCTACGTCCACCAACTCTTCTTCTTTATTATCATCTTCAATCGGTTACAACACAGAGCCACCAAAAACTTTCTTCACATAGGACAGAAGATCTTCACAGCTCGCTATATCCTTCTTCCTTACATTACAACACAAATCCTTACACAACTCCTTACAATGACTTTCACTTAGCTTTGCGAGCCTCTTACAGTCATGCACAGGGCACTTAAAAAATCTATTAGCACTTAGCTTATATCACATACATCCCTTTATCTTCCGATAGATGCCTAGATATCTATTTATACATTACAAAAGTGGGCCTAAGCGTGGGTAAACCCATGGGCCGACATCCCTTTCCCATTACATATTCCCAAAAACCCAAAAGTGGGCCTAGATTCTGCAATCTCCCCTTCATATGTTGTTCCATCTTTGTCAGGCTATCAAAGTCCCAAAAATGGTCAAGCATGACCAAGTATCTCCCAAAACTTGGTCAAGGGCCAACAGGCCCTCAACACTCACCTGTGACTTGTCCCGAGTCACTCTGTTCTGATCAATTCTGCCTCGAATTCCTTGAGCTTGGCTCAAGCTGCTTCGACCTGCTGTTGTGCTACGACCTCTTGATCAGAAAAATCTTGGATGAGTGCATCATTGGCAGGTCCCTCTAGGCATTGTTCTGCTGCACTCACAACCTATTATAGCTCTGCTCCTCGGTTTTCAACCTCTGTGAATAGCTGACATGCCTTGTATTGCACCGGTTGAAGTCAATGAGTCACTTCCAACACTTTTCTTTGGATCGTATGGATCTGTTGTTGGGCCATGCATTGTTCATGAGATCTCTTCATTATTTCTATGAGTGATAGGGCCTTCAACTGCATCTATAGCTTTTCAGCTTCATACTTTGCCTCCTATAGCTGCGACTCTAGTTTATACAACTCTGGGTTTTTGATGAGGTTCTCATATGTCTAGGCACTGTGGCTACTCAGCTTCTTGCACTCCAAGGCAAGATCTTTCAGTTTTTCAACTGTGTTGCGGGTAGTTATTTCTCTTTGGTCTTTGATCTCCTGTGGGGTCTCAGGTACTATGCGAAGCTCGAGATCTGTAGTGCATTGCTAGAGCTTCTGAATCACTCCTTCCAGTTGTGCCACCTACTGTGGAACCCATTCTTCTATCTGTACTTGGACAATGGTCACAGAGAGAATTTCTCTATTGACCAATTCCTTTATCTCAAGTTTCTCTGCGAGAAGGTGTTCCTTTCTTTGTTGTAGCTTTGCTTTATCTGCATCTCATTTTGCTTGGAGAGCAATCTTTTCTCATTCTGACGTGCTGCGTTGCTCCATAAGAACTCCCTGTACCTGTGTTAAAGCTTGAGTTGATTGTGTTGTTTCTTCTTGAGCCCGTCGAAGGAAAGCTTTGAATGTATCATCAATCCGGTGGAGTTGAGTTGGATCATCCCTTGGTTCTGGTGTTCCTACTGTCAGAGGTGCAGTGGAGACTACGCGGCTATACTGTAGTGCCTGTTGCACCCCTTGGAGCTCTATCTCAATACGATTATACATCTCCTCTTGCTTTTCCTCCTGTGTCTCTAATATTTCCAGCGCAACATCGTTCAGGGATAAAATGATGAAATTGAAATCGTTTAGCGTCAGTGCAGTTTATAGCTTAGTCATGAGATCTTTGGACTTCTTCCAGGAAGAAGGTTTTTGAGGTGAACCCTTCCTCTTCTTCAAAATCTCTGCTTCGTCTCTGCGCTTCTGTTCGACTTCTTCTACTTCTTCACCATCACCCTCTTGCTTTGGCGTGATGGAAGCAGTCTTCACTGACACACTACTTAAGTCTTGCATTTCGCTGATATTTTTTCGCATGTTAGGTCTGGGTAGATCCTACGCAGTTTATGAACTATCTATATCAGATATGTCTGCAGGGTCAGCTAGAAAAAGGAGGTTCACCAACCATTCCTTTGTGATCTCCTCCAGATATTCTTCTATTAATATGTAATAGGACTATAACTGCTTCTCATGCTCGTCAGCGCATGTTGTGAAGTAGAGAAAGTGTCTGTCTGCGTTGAACTTCATCAGAGGCCAAAACCTGTAGAGGGTGTTTGGATTGATGCACAGTGTAGATTGGATAGTTACTTTCAACTGATTATAATATGAATGAAAAATGACATTTGAATTCCATTGTTTATTCATATCGTTTGAGTACCATAGGGTACTGAACTTCACAGCCAATGGTTCAAATGGATCAATGTCCAGGAAGGTCACACCTTCTGACATCTCCCATGCAATGAAAGAAACCAAGATCAAGAGCCAACTGAAATGGAACTCATATCCTTGGTCCTGGGCTTCTCTACAATCGATCTCCAGTTGGTTTACCAAGTACTGCACCCAATTCATCTATAGGCCCTCCGCACACTTTCCTGTAAGGTCTACTATGGATCCAGTGACTTGAGTTGGTTAGTTCTTACGAACTAACTTTCCTGCAATCAACTAGCAGGCGAGGTGTACTGCGTCGTTCTGAATAGAGGCTACCTTGTAGTTGTGCATGCCCTTCTCGACATCGCCATAAGTATCTTTTATATTTTGTGCTAAGGTTCAGTCTGTGGTATTTCCAGGGTAAAAATCATGTGGGTCAGGGCCTTGCATGCTCATCCCGGTGATCCGATGGATCAAGGTCAGGTCCACTGTGATAAGTCAGTTTAGCCATAAGCATCCTCCATGGTATCAAGATAACAACAACTTAATACATGCGTTCACTTCTTGATGTCATATGAAGTGTGGGATATTCATAACATTAAGCAGGGTAGACTGCGTGAGGTTATGGGTCCAAGCCTAGGGGATAATATTTGAATTCTTTCCTTTCATCTGGGTCAGATACTTATGTGGGGCGAGCATATTGTAAGCTTTACGGTCTCCAAGGTTGAAGTCACTAAACTTTAGCACTTCTATCTTATCCTGGTCTGTGTGAACTACGCATATCCCTTTAGGGAGGTATGCAATGACCAAGGCATAGTCAAAATCTCTAGGCATGCTATCTTTGTTCATTACGACCCTCAGAGGAGGTATATACACAGGTAAGATTCTTAGAATTGACTTAGCATTCATGAGATCGCCTCTATGCTTTGTTCTCGTCTCTCTCGTTATTTTGGAAGTTCCTCCTCTGTGATCAGTCGATGGAGAAGCTTAGACTCCTCCTGTCAAGGATGCTTTCACACTTGTAGACATCCTTCTTTCCGACATGACTTTCTCGGTCCTAAGATCAACGAGTACTTCCTTCACAGATTCTTCAAGTGTGTTAAGCTTCTTGGACATACACGCTTGGGGTTAATAATATCGGGTTCATGAAGTAATGTAGACATGGAAATAAGATGGAAAGTAAGGATGTAATGATCAATGGACAATATTAACCAAGGTTCTGATCTCAAATTCTCAATTTGGAAAAAAAAATCTTCGTGCATGGCATGACGGGATAAATAGGAAACTTAGCAATGGATTGCTTGCAATGGGTATGAGGCTTCATTAACTCTTGTTCTGTCTGTTCTAGTGTGGTCCATCAGTCAGGTGGTGAGCCATAAATGTTTTTCCATTTGTTCAGAGCATTAGTTGAATGGATATATCGTCCCCAATGGCTATATTGCTTCGCCATGGCGAAGTGACCTATGTCGTTGTTCTGATATCTCAGCGAAGCTCAAATTCTACAAATTTTTCTTCTGCGAGGCTCCCTCTGGAACCTTCTGTAATTTTTCAATCTTAGCCCTCTTCCTACTTAGCTTCCTAGCCTTCTTTCCAATGAGCTTCATCTCAGTATTCTTCTTTTCATTCTGATTCTTATCTTCTTTAGATATAGTTACTATGCGTTGTTGACAATATTTCAGGGTTAACATCTCTTCTGCCTCTGGAGTAAGTACTTTAGTCTTCTAAGGGTATTCTATTGGTCTTGCAACTTCGACATCGGAGTCTCTAGGGTCAAATATCTTTGATCTGTTTTCCTATTCTTTAATCAATTGAGCGATCTTTCTTGTCATGAAATCTTTTAACTCTTGTTTTTTCTGTTCCGAGGCTTCTTCTTCTATTTCTTTTCATCTGGATTGATCTCTTTCAATCCAAGGTTTCCCTAGTAACATGGTAAACGTGGCGTTGTTTTCAATACATTTGATAATCTCAAAATCTTCCTTTGTTGAAGTTCCATTGGCAGTGGTAGATATTTGAGCAAGCCTCCCACATAAACTTACCAGCTTCCCTCTGAATATTCATATTCCTCCTAATGAAGGGACCATAGAAGGCTTCCCTATAGCTTCCCAAGTTCTTTCTGGCATAATATCCACTTGTGTCTCTTCATCAAGAACACAGTCAATGTCGAAGTCCCCTATTCTTGCTTAAATGCATTCTTTTTCTTTGAAAATATCTGATAATATTTTCTCTGATTCTTTTTGGGGTTCTGCCTTTTCTGGATCTGCCTTAGGGTTTTCTTGGTTCAGATTCATTCCTTCAAGCTTAGCAATCATTCTAGGGCAATCCAACACTTCATGGTCCATATCCTTACAACAAAGACAACTAGGTCTTCTTCTGAGGCATTCCTTAGAAATATGTCCTGGTCTTCTGCAACTGTGATAGAGGGTCAATCCTCTCTTTCTTTTAAATGGTCCCCGGATCCCTTTATACTGTGCACTAGTATCATAGGAGTTAACCTGCAACACATTCTTTCTAGGAACCTTCATGCATTTGTTAGTCCAAACATTCTTTCTATGCATAGGTATAACATATCTTTCATTATTCTTATAGGATCTATTCATATCAAACCTTCTTTCATCTATTAACACCCTAGCATTCAAACTAGGATAAAATCTATCAGATATACCTAGATCCATACTCTAGAAACAAAATATTCCACCTATCTTACTTTTATAGAGCACAAATATTTTAGATCTAAGACTTATTTGACTATTCTTACCTTTAATAGAGCACAAAGTTTACAGATCTTACCTCTTTAAATCAGAACTTCTTGTTTTTACCTTCCTTGGAGAACAAAGCTTTGAGATCCTACTTCTTCTCTACAGATCTGACCTTCTTTCTTCAGATCAGACTTCTTTTCTTAGCACTGAGCTTATAAACCGAGTAGGGTACTACGTGCTAGGGCACAAATCTATGCACAAAGCTTTATTTTTCACAAGCCTCTTCTTTCTTAGTTCCCAACAATCACAGTTTCAGGTCTCGATAACAGAACCATTTGTTGGCACAGGGGTAGACCCAGGGTTCAACACTCAAGAGCGCACCAACAAATCCCTAACTACTGACCCTTTCAACAACACCTACGAAGTAGATGAAGTCTCACTCGAGGTAGAGGCAGGGGTGGTTGCAGGAATCAAGTGTCTGCAACCTTATCTGGGACACAGATCTGTGATTATATCACTTATAGAGTACTTAGCATAGATCATTCATCAATATTCAACCCTTATTATACTTCGCAGATAGCACAAAGCATTGCAACATTCACTTAGATCTAAGGTATTTCAGTACTTAGCAATAGTAAAATAGATTAGATCTGGTAGATTAGCACTAATCATCTTCATACATGTCAAATCTAACATTCACAAACCTCTATAAGCACAAAGCATAAGTAGATATATCTAAATATATCAAATCACTTAGCAAAAGAAAGGATAAACACATCAAGTTGAAGCACAAAGCATAACACACATATTTATGTGGTTCACCCCAACCCTGGGGCTACGTCCACCAACTCTTCTTCTTTATTAGCATCTTCAATTGGTTACAGCATAGAGCCATGAAAAACCTTCTTTGCATAGGACATAAGATCTACGCAGCTCGCTAAATCCTTCTTCCTTATGTTACAACACAAAGCCTTCCACAATTCCTTACAATGACTTGCACTTAGCTCTACAAGCCTCTTACAGTCATGCATAGAGCACTTACAAAATCTATTAGCACTTATCTTACATCACATACATCCCTATATCTTCTGATAGATGCCTAGATATCTATTTATACATTACAAAAGTGGGCCTAAGCATGGGTAAACCCATGGGCCAACATCCCTTTCCCATTACATATTCCCAAAAACCCAAAAGGGACCAAAAGGTGGGTCGAGATTCCGCAATCTCTGCTTCGTCTAGCGCTCCATCTTCGACAGGTTGTCAAAGTCCCAAAAATGGTCAAGCATGACCAAGTATCTCCCAAAACTTGGTCAAGGGCCAACATCTCTCCTCACTCCTTTCTTCCCAAACTCCTTATCCCTGATGTTCCGATCAAAGATATTTTCTCTCGGTGCTAGCTCCTCTCGCTAGGCCCCTCTAACCATGATGATGGAAAAACCAAGTGCCAACTAAAAAGGTGTCTCGGGATTTAGCGTATAAGGAATCACTGATGTGTTTCACCTTCATTCTCCTGATCTCTGAAACCCTAACGCTAGATCAATGGTCCACATGCCCCCATGATCCAACGGTTTGATCCGTTCCTTCTTGTATCGGGACTTCGTGTTTCACAAAGTCGAAAGACTCCTCACCTCTGATATTTTGATACCCAATTTCCTGAGCTTCTGAATCTTCTGCCACCTATCTACTTGGATGATGGGAGGTTTTTATGGTTTTGAAACTTCATGACTTCATAAAGTTTTCTCTTCTGTGCACTCTAAAGGAGTTAAACCTCATGCACCTTCAGCTAGATCCAACGGTTGTTGGTCCTAGTGCTCAGATCTGATGGCTCAAATCTATTATCCTCTAGTGTGCTCCCTTGGGTGTCTAGACGTGAGCTCTAATGATCTAGATATCCTCTCTACAACTGATCCTATGGCTGCATACACTCCTCCTCCCGATATTTCAATTCTTCCCGGACTTGAAATATCTTGATGCTTCAAAGGTCTTGACCTTTGCTTCCGCTGTGAGCTCGGCTACTTAGGTCTCACCTGCACTCAAAATAATGTTTTCCCTCTTGATATTTGTGTGTGGCTTGGACCTTGAAGTGTCTCAACCTTCGGTTCCCTTCTGTTGGAACTTTATGCACAAAGGCACGATTCCTCCTAAGCTTACAAACTTGAAACAATTCTCTCCCTTGCACACTACTTGAGCTTGACTAACCTCCAAGAGGCTATCTATCAACACTTCATATGAGTGTTGGTCTAGTGCATTCCTTGCACAAGTATTCCTCCAGAGTTTTGAACAACTCTATCTCCTTTCTCTCCTTGAAAGGATACAAGCACCCTCCTGGTGACTTCTATTCAAGAAGGCCTTTCTGAGCCTACAGAGTATTCAGCAACTCTGTAAGTGTCTACCTTCGACACTTCCCTTATATTTGAAATCAAAATAGAGTTCTTTGGTGCATTCCATGCACTCGCTCCATGCCCTCCTAGCAGAGCTCTACAGAACCCTCATTAGTTTTGTCTTCCCTCTATGCCCTCCTTTGCACAATCTTACCTCCAAGGTGTTCAGTAAACTTGAGGCTTCTCCCTTGGGTTTCGTGATTCCTCTGGTGCACCCTCTTGGCACATTCTTTTCTAAACTATGTAGAACTTAGATGTGCACTCTGTCACAATCTCACAGAGTCTTCATCACTCTGTCATGAAACCCCTTGCATGAAGCCACAAAGAACCCAGACTGAAATCAAACAAAACTCACAAATAACAAATTTTGTCTATCCCTGCAGATGGAATCGAACATACATCTACATCGTACAAATGAAAACACACATAGCATTCATGAAAGACACATAAACACACAGAATATTATGCAAGAAACAATGCTCTTTTCTCATTAACATAAATGTATGACTATAATGTGTACAAATCTCGGACTACAATAGAGTCTCATCTCTCTCTCCTATCTCTCTATCTTGCTTCTACCTCCCTCACACAGAACCCTTCAATATAGATACAAAAGGGGGCTCCTTGAGCTCTTCCCTCCAAGCTACTATTGGGTATGTGTTATATTCTTTGCACGAGTAGTAATGTCTGAGCGTATGCATCAGGCGCGCAGGGGGGTTCGACACATGTTTTTTGTCGATGGTTTTCTATTTCCAGTTAAGGATAGGGTTTTGGACTAATCCAGGTCATTGGGTTAGGGTTTTGGATGTCGTTAGTTCCTATATGTATATTGTATTGTAAACAATGTAACACAATGAATGAATATAATATATGTTGGTTTTCTTGGTTTAGGTTTCTAGGGGAAAAATCTATGTGTAATGTTGTATTTGCCATTGTATATTTTCTATTCTTTTCTGAATATCTATTTACAATAGACATTGTACAAGGTTAGAATTTACACTTGGTATCATAGCTTTATTGGCTTTAGGGGGATGCCTTTGTGGTCAATGGTTTGGCTCGAGACTGTGATAAGCCTTGTTACAGTGGGAGATCCGCGGTATTGTTTTTCAGGTGAAAAGAAATGGCAAGCAATTCGAAGATGGAAATCAAGAAGTTTAATGGGAAAATATTTGAGCTGGGGAATCTCAAGATGGAAGATCTTTTGGTGGACAGATATCAATGGATCGCAGTAGATCTAGGTACTGCACCTACAGGAAATTTTGCATATGACTGGAAAAAGATGGATCGGAAGGCAAAGATCCGACTGTGTCTCTCTGATTCAGTATTATTGAATTTGTCAGAGGAAGCTATAGCCAAGGATTTATGGGAAAAGTTGGGGAAGTTGTATCAGTCTAAGTCCCTGGTAAATAAACTATTCCTGAGAAAGAAGCTGTATAACTTGAGGATGAGAGATGGAGACTCGGTGGCAAAGCATTTGAACACCTTCAATACTGTGGTAAGTCAGTTAGTATCTGTTGAGATTAAAATTTCAGATGAAGATAAATGTATCAGTTTGTTGTGTTCTTTACCAGACTCGTGGGATAGTCTGGTTGTGTCCATAGGTAGTAATACAACTTCTTTGAAGTTTGAATAAGTGGTCTCATCCTTGTTCTCAGAGGAGATGAGACGAAATAATATGGAAGGACATAGCACAGACGCATTATTTGCAAGAGGACGTTCCCAGGAAAGAAAATGATATAATTTCTCAAGTGGGAGATCTAAGTCTTAGGGTAGATCTAAATCTCCTGGAAAGTTTGTAAGGGTATGTTGGAGGTGTGGAAAAGAAGGGCACTACAAGAAGCAGTGTAGATCCAAAGTTGAGAAAAAGAAGGGATCTAAAGAATCTTTTTCTACAGAAGAAAAGACCTCCAAGGAAGAAGGAGGGGATGTGTACTTGGCCTCTTCAATCACACATGTAGATCATTAGGCATGGTTGATTGTCTCTGGTGCATCCTTTCATATGACTCCCCACAGGGAGTGGTTTTGCGAATATGAAAAGTATGATGGAGGTAATGTTTTCTTAGGTAATGATTCAAAAACCAGAATTATAGGAAGAAGAAGGATCAAGTTGAGACTCATATATGGAAGGATTATAACACTACCTGGTGTTCTACACATCCCAGGTATGGCTAGAAATTTGATTTTTGTAAGCAAAATGGAAGATGCGGGGGTAAAAACAATTTTTGAAAAGGGAACTTGCAGGATGGTTCGAAGAGAAATGGTGTTGATGAAGGGAGTTCGGTTTGGAACTTTGTATAAGCTACTAGGAAGCACTATTAGTGATGGGTGTAATAGCTCCATTATTCCTTATATTGGATTTGAAGAAGAAATAACTCATATAGTCTCTGGAGAAGAGGGTTATGTTGTGGCATCAAAGACTAGGGCATATCGGAGAGAAGGGTATTCGACTACTACACGGTAAAGGTATGGTTAAAGTTATGTCTAAACACTCTTTGGATTTTGATTTCTATGAACATTGTCTATATGGGAAGCATAATCGGGTAAGATTCCCCTCTGGTGCAACGAGGGCAGAAGGATTATTACAACTAGTTCACAGTGATGTTTTTGGACCTGTGTCGATCCCATCATTGGGAAAATCTGTGTACTATGTCTCATTTATAGATGAATTCTCAAGGAAAACTTGGATATATTTCCTCAGGAAGAAATATGAAGTCTTTGACAAGTTTAAAGAGTTTAAGGATCTTGTTGAGAATCAAATAGAGAAAAGAATTAAGGTGTTGAGAACAGATAATGGAGGAGAGTTCTGCGGGAGTGAATTTGAAGAATTATATAAGAAGACTACTACATATACACCTCAGCAGAATGAAGTTGTAGAAAGGATGAAAATGATGTTGATGGGAAAAGCAAATTTCATGCTCAGTGGTGTTGGGTTAGGGTAAGAATTCTGGGCAGAGGTAGTGGGTACTGCATGTTATTTGGTCAACAGATCACCCTCATCAGCATTGGGTGACAAGACTCCAAAAGAGGTATGGAATGGTAAGGAACCTTCTCTCACACATATTAAGGTATTTGGATATGATGCATATGTTCATGATCCAAAGAAAAACAAGAGTAAGATCGATAAGAAGGTTGAAAAATGTATCTTTATTGGATATAAAGATGGCCTCAAAGGTTATAAAATTTGGAACCTAGAAACTAAGAAGGTAGTGTATAGCCGAGATGTGGTATTTAGAGAAATGAAGGATGTTGTTAAACAGGAAGTCCTACCAAGTAAGGAAGAACTAGAGAAGATAGAGTTTGATTTAAAGGATGATGAAGCAGACTCTACAGAAGAACATGAATAAGAAGAAGAAGATCCTCATACTCCAGTATTGAGGAGATCAGATTGAGAAAGAAGGCTACCGGAAAGGTATATTCCATCTGATTTTCATTCAAATTTTTCTTTGTCTATTACTGATGATGATCTTAGAACTTTCAGGGAGGCAGTGGATTCAGAGGATGGAAATCTCTGCAAAAGGGCCATGGAAGAAGAAATGACATCTTTGGATAAGAATGAGGCTTGGGATCTAGTGGAGTTGCCAACTAGAAGAAAGCCCATTGGCAGAAAATGGGTATTTAAAAATAAGATGAATGCAGAAGGAAAAGTGGAGAAATACAAAGATTGGTTAGTAGCAAAGGGTTATTCCCAGGTTGAGGGAATTGATTTTGGTGAGATTTTTCCTCCTGTTGCCAAGTTAACCTCTATAAGATTTATGTTATATGTTTCCACTGCATTTGATTTTGAAGTAGAACATATGGATGTGAATACAACATTCCTGCATGGGGATCTGGAAGAAGAAATATTTATGAAGCAACCAGAAGGTTATGCTGTGAAAGGAAAGAAGGAGCTGGTATGGAAGCTGAAAAAGTCCCTGTATGGTTGAAAACAATCACCAAGGATGTGGTATCAAAAATTTGATACTTATATGCTGGGACTTGGCTTCACAAGAAGTAAAGAGGATCACTATGTGTATTCTAAATTAATTGGTGACCATTTGATTTATTTGTTCTTGTATGTGGATGACATGTTGTTGATAGGAAACAAGAAGGAGATTATCCAGGATGTGAAAACTCAGTTTTCCTCTAAATTCGACATGAAGGATCTTGGTGCTTCAAATTTCATTTTGGGCATGGAAATTAAAAGAGATCGAAAAAAGAGGAAACTCTAGTTAAATCAGAGAAAATATGTCGAGACAATATTGGAGAGGTTTAATATGCAAGAATGTAAACCGATCAATGTTCCTATTCCTGTTGGTGTAAAGTTATCTGCGGATCAATGTCCGAAGACACATGAAGAAGAGGAGGACATGTCTCATGTTCCATATGCGAGTGAAGTTGGTAGTTTTATGTATGCAATGGTCTGTACTAGACCGGACATTGCACATGCAGTGGGAGTTTTGAGCAGATGTATGTCAAAACTAGGGAAGGAGCATTGGACAACAATAAAAAGGGTTTTCAGGTATTTGCATGGCACTGCTAGCTATGGATTGTGCTACGAAGGAAGACCAGTATTGGATAGAGTGATCGATATACATGGATTTGTGGATGTAGACTTGTCTAGAGATTTGGATCGTAGGAGATCTACAAGAGGGTATGTGTTTAACCTGTTTGGAGGAGCAATAAGTTGGATGAGCAAAAGACATGTTGTAGTGGCACTTTCAACTACAAAATCTGAATACATGGCAGCCACTCATGCAAGTAAGGAAGCAATATGGTTACAAAGATTGTGTTCAGGTACTGGGTTGGTACAACAAGCTATAAGGATAGAGTGTGACAGTCAGAGTGCAATTTTTCTGGCGAAGAACCCTGCTTATCATTCAAAGACAAAGCACATTGATGTTCAATATCACTTTGTGAGAGACATGATTGAAGAAAAGAAAGTATCACTGATGAAGGTGGACACTTTGAAGAATGTTTCAAATTCATTAAAAAAATCTGTGAGCACTAAGAAGTTCTCTTGGTGTAGAGGATCCATGGGCATTGTTGCCCTAGATTTTTGACTATGTAACCCTGTAACCCCCTGTATGCAAAGAAAACAACAAGTGGGAGAATGTTGGGTATGTGTTATATTATTTTCATGAGTAGAAGTGTCTGAGCGTATGCGTCGAGTGTGCAGGGGGGTTAGAGGGGTGGCCACTAGGCCCCCCCTCGGGGGGTGCAAGGGGGTGGAGCCCCCCATGTGGGCGTCCAGGGGCAACGCACCCGGAAAAAAAAAATCTGCCTCAGTAAATGTGACACCTACCTCGAGAAACGTGTCATGTATTTAGGTGGTTTTTTTGGCACATGGTTTTTGCCGATGGTTTTTTATTTTGGATTAAGGAATTAGGGTTTTGGACTAATCCAGGTCATTGGGTTAGGGTTTTGGATGTCGTTGGATCCTATATGTATATTGTATTGTAAACAATGTAACACAATGAATGAATATAATATATGTTGGTTTTCCCGATTTGGGTTTCCAAGGGAAAAATCTATGTCTAATGTTTGTATTTTCCATTGTATATTTTTTGTTCTTTTCTGAATATTTGTTTATAGTAGACATTGCACAAGGTTAGAATTTACAACTACCTCCCCTCATTAATTACAATGAATTATATTTAATGGTTGTCTAGTCTGAATCGGATCTAGATCTGCAGCCTCTTAACCATTAAAGGTGGCCTCATCTCCTACCTACTCAAAATAATTAACTAGGCTCTACCAAGCCTTACAAACATTTAATTACCATTTGAATTTTGAAAACGAGGGAAAAATGAGAGTGTTGTCGTCTCTCCCCTCTTGAATGCGCGCTGAATGTGTTGTCTAGCTGGCGCATTGTTGACATGAAGTGATGCTCGTGCAACAAAAGGCATGATATGAGTTTGGGGTATGGAATGGTAAATTCGCAAATACTTGTGCAACTCCTCTTGTAGGTCCTAATGAGGGTCCCATCGGATTGTGAGGAGGTTCCATTCCCCTCATACATGGACATTCATTCACTAGATGTCCATTTTTGTAGCATCCGGTACACCATACTTGCAGTCATCCTGGTCTGGGTATCGTCGATTCTTGAATCTTCTCTATCAGTGCCAATATTTGTCCTTGTAGTTGCACCAAATTTGCATCTATTGGGGGTCTGGTCACTCTTAGGCTACCTAGATATCCCTCCATGGCTTCAATATTCATTGATTGTTCCAAGGCATCTGTCAAAGTGGCTATCCATTGTTGTGTTAACATAATTCGTTTCAGAGGTAGCAATCTTTGGATATACCATTCTCTTTTATGATCTTCATGAATTGGATGTGTTATCCTCCCTATAGCATATTTAAACTCCTAAATATATTCCCAGGCTGATTCACCTTCACTCTGTTGAATTTCATGCAACTCAAATAGAGCTTGTTGTTCTGACTAAGGTAGCTTAAACTCTGCTATTAATTTTATTCGTACTTGGACAAGTCTGAACACTTGTCCTTGTGCTCCTGGCACTCCTGGCTCAATATCCTTCATGTACCATTTGAGAGCATGGCCTCTCATTGTAGTCTGGAATTCAACCAATTTATTTGCGTCTAGATTCCCTATGGACCTCTAGATTGCTTCGTATAAGAACCAATGTTTCTCAACATCCTCATCTCCATTACCCCATAATTCTGGGTATTGAGCGATTGAACCTCCCACATTTCCAACCATTGTTGATCTTACTTATCCTATCAAGATAAAACCTAACGGTCCTGGTTGTGATCTACCAGGGGATCCCAATATCCTCCCAGTATTCGCGCTTATCATTTGTGACTGACTAACTGATTGTAATGAAACAAAAATAGCATAAGAAGGTAGTATAGAATTTACCATTTGTATATAAGACACTTGGGGTACGGGTGATTCGGGGTTGGTGCCACTGGCTTCGTGGCAGGTTTCTTTGATCTAGGTGGTCTCGTTCTCATCCTCTGGAGCAGTCTCTTCAGTCAGATTCATGATATTTCCTAATATCGGGGTTGAATCTTCTCTTTCTTCTACAAGATCCATGTCAGCTTCCTTTTCCCATGCTTCTACACCTTCTTCTTCTTTTCCACCCTCTTGGGGACTTCTTTCTCTCTGTGCTTCTCTCTCAGTTAATCTTTGATTAGTTAGTCTTTCATGTCTTCTCATCTTCTGCAACTCTTCCTTATGTCCTTCCTTGACTTATCTTGGTCTAAGTTCTTTCCACAACTTCTCAGACTATTTCACTGCTTTCTTTATCCTACCACACCACCACTTCTCAACTATGGCAGCTCTTTTCAAGGCTCACTTGTACCTTGAGTCCATTTCTTATTGCTCCCCCATTTGTCAAAGAAACCTCTCCCCTCTCTCATGCCATGATTCCACCCCAAAATCACCCCACCCCAAGTGAGGGTGTTTAGGTTGTCATCTTAGTCGAGGAAATAGTCAACATCCCCTCCTCCATCAAGAAAACCTTAATCCACGAGGATATTTCTCTCAACAGTCTTCCCCTTGCATATTTCTTGAAATCCACTTCTTCCCATGAAAAATATTGATGGTTCTCAACTGCAAATTCAATAATCTATCCTTCGAGAGTTGTATTGACCCAGAAATGGATCGCTCACGTTACCGGACGATCCATCCGATGAAGCGCTGCAATCTTTTCTGTATCCCAAGGACAAGTCTTCGTGACTCATTTTTGGAATTCTGGAGCTTCTTGGATCTTATCTATCCAATGGAATAGTTCTTCTAGAAACTTAACCCATAATATCTCGAACTGGTCACTCAATCTTTCTGAGTAAAAGACAACCTCTTGTGTATATTTCATAGATTTACCTCGCAGCTCTACTTCTTTCCATATGAATGCGTCACAATTTTTCTCCCACCACTGGTGAATATCATATCGGTGAATCTATGGAAGCATTCTCCCTACAAGTTCCCTTTTAACGCAGGTCTCGACAACAGAACCATTTTTTTGGCGTGGAATTGATCAGACCAGGGTCCTTCTTAGGTTACCAAAAAAAGGTATCAATTAGTCTAGAGTGTTCAAATTTTCATCTTCTCTAGAGAGAATAAGTCTTAGCCGAAGCGCAACCAAGAAAAGAAGATATGGAAGGGTAAGGAGAATACTTAGGTAGATCTCAAGAATCATCAATATTCAACCTAGTCTTGCGCAAGATGAACTAACAAGTGGTCGATCTGAACTTATTCATAACTAATAGTAAAGACATTGGAGTTATGACAGCATTTGCAAACAATTATAACATATTGATCTTATCAGTAAATAAGAAGTAAAGTAGAATGACAATTCATAGATATAGATAGAGAATTACAGAGAATATTTTCAAAATTTTAGGTCCTTTCATATATTGTCATCGCAAGGGTTTTTCATATACAATTAAACATATACAAACACTTCGTGGTCGTGCCAAATCTAACAACAACTATGTACTACTGAGAAAAAAGGATATCCATGGCCCCTTGCTTTCTCGATATTACAATAAGTCATTACTTTGTTACGGTCACTTCTGGCTCCGAGCTCATTCTTCAAAACTCTATCTACCCTTTTTCCAAGATGGAAATTAACTACAATAATAGAACCTAAATGGAAGTGAATGATAATCCAATGAACCCTTTACAATCATATACATCTCGTATATATAATCTAGTTGGATTTCAAAATCTTTCTTTCTTGTTCTTGTTGTAACCTCTTTCTTCAGGATGGTGTTGTGTTTTCCGTCTAACCATTTTTTGTTTCTTTCTCCATTCCTATGTCCAACTTTATTGTGACTTATGCAACTTGCTAACCAAAATTGGGACTGTAGTATTGCTTGCGTAGCTTCTATTAATAAAAAATGAAGGGCACAACAAATTGAATCTAATAAAATTTCCTCTTAAGTGGATGTTAATCATACACTACCTTAAATTCTCAATATACTCCAAATTCAATTAAAAAAATGAAAATCTAAATGCAATAAGCCAAGCCTTAGTAGATGTTGTTATTTTTTATTTGTAGAATGATATTATTCATAGAGATATTAATAGAGAGGGGTATGATTTTATGAAAAGTACTACATTTAGTGAAAGTTTTTCTAAGTCATCAATATTCCCTTATAATGACATGGAAATGGGTCCTAGTTATGATATGAAGTTATCCTCTTCATATGAAAAAGAATTTCAATCATTGGAAATAATGAACGCAAATCCTTCATGTAGTATTGGTGATGCATTAAAGGATTTGTGTATACAATGGATAATTTGTAGGATTAGTATAATCACTCAAAGTACAGGTCATTTTAGGTTCCATATACAATCTATAGGTTCTTCCCTCAAATTGTAAATAAGGCTCGGTAAACTTTATAATTCATCAAAAATATAGTTCCTTATTTGAATGGACCATGAAAGTAAACTAAACCAAATGATTCCAGAATCCTAGATATTCATAAATATGTGTACTTTCAATGAAAAATATAAAATTATGGAATGTATGCCACTAGTTTAAAGAAATTGTAATGGTATGACATCTTCAATTATTCATTCATGATCGGATTTGGACATTTTCCATTTTCTAACTTTTGTCTTTTTTCTTGTTTGAACTTCTATTAACTTTATGCATCTTGCACATACCAAATAACTATATTGAAAACTTATGACATCCGACTGATAGTCTTGAAAGTGAACATGACTATCATTTTGATGAGTTTCTTGAAAAAACTAGCCTTTCAATACTATGGATCATCTTTCATATATAAAACCGTTATCATAAAAATCTTCTAATAACCTCATCTTTTGTTCTATGCATCACATCAAATAATACTTC
Organism: Picea engelmannii; assembly: GCA_009831015.1. Lineage (NCBI taxonomy): Eukaryota > Viridiplantae > Streptophyta > Pinopsida > Pinales > Pinaceae > Picea > Picea engelmannii. Next base: position 80,378 of record ML822309.1, read on the forward strand.
ACATTTTCATTGTTGTCTACAGGTGCAACCATGAAAAAGACATCTCCTGCAAATAATTCGATATGTTCCAACAAGTAGTCCATCTTAGATTAGCACACATGCATGTGTCATTAAACTTGAATCTACTATATATATATATATATAT
>ML822309.1:81179-112643 GCA_009831015.1 Picea engelmannii
ATTTTCCCTTTTATATTAAGTTCGATATGTCTCCAAGATTTAACATATTCCACATTTTCTTTTTCGCAAATCTCTATGGATTTTGTGTCCTCTATGCAAACTGAACAAAAACAAGATTCATTTCTTCTATCAAATGCAAAAACATTTTGATAGTGTTTTTTTTTAACTGAATGCACCTTTCATGTCCCATGTATTGTACCACTTCATATGGGATTGATCTATATACATATTGGATTCTAACATACCAAAACAACCTGCACAACACAAGAACTTGTTAACTTGAAATCTATCAAGAAAATGATTGAAGATAATATAAATTTGAACACGTGAATAAAATATCATGTGTACATGTGTAACATGTATATATACACACCTGCGCACATCTCTTGACGGATTATTTTCATGGCTTAGCGCAAATTTGCACCATTCAACAACTTGATCAACGGATTCAAATCAATTGGCATGAGGGTTCATCATATACTTTCGAAGTGATCGTTTTACACATGCCCCTGCATCGTCATGCTCTCCTTTTACATGACCAGTCTCAAAAAAAATTCAACAATGTGTAATGTTTGATTTCTTATTAAGACAAAAAAACCAATAGAATGATCGTGAAGATTTGAACTGACCCATAAATCCATATGATCGTATGCAATGTCGATCGAATTTGATCCCATGTTCTTTCAATAAATCATAAAATTTATCAAAACAATGTTGTACATAATGTGTATTGTGTGCTCGATCATCACATATATAAAAGTGATATTATTGAATAACATGTTGATTTTCATTGGTGCTTTCTATGTTATCAAGACTCCATTGAGAATGTCTATAGAGAACGTGGAAAAATATAGTGATTTGATGATAATGATAATATTCACTTTGTATTTCTTTTGGTGCAGCGAATGTGTAATTCTCTGCAAAATCAAATACAGATAAAAAAATTCCTGGTGGAAACACTTCACGAGATTGTTTGAATTGTAGGTCTTTCTATCGAGCTCTATGTGAATGCTTGGTGTATTTATAAATTTCTTCCTCAAAATTCTTCAAAAAATCTATCACACAGATTTTATCTACTTTCAAATCAATCCTTTTGGAAATAACATTTGAAGAATGTGGAGTCGTATTGTTGATGTATTCATATCTCTTTCAATTGATGGTTATATTATAAAATGATTGATCATTCATATCAATAGGATACTTTGAGTAAAACAAACTTAGATTTTCACAACGATCACATTTATTTCAATCAACACATTTTTTTTGGTAAAATAATTCATCATCTTCTCTTTCACATAGAACTTTAGATATAAAAGCACAGAATGTGGAAAGAGGAGGTGAACTTGGCCATAAAGTTTTACCAAAATCAATAAAAGTGTCGTAATATAACTCAAATTACACATGATAATGACAACAACAAGTGTCACAAGTAGTGACGGGTCTAACAAACCATGGTCTTTGTTGCACAAATGTATTGATGGAAATTTTAACTTATTTGTGCTCTTCTTTGAACTTATTGAACAATTATATTTGTGTCATTGGAAATATATGTTTTGGATGTTCTTCATATTGTTTTCGTGCTATTCTTCATCACAACACATCCCTTGTATTTGGTGAAACATGAGATTTTTTCAACCAACAATTACGGGTTGATTCTTTAACATTTTTTGCAAGTCTATCTTTATAGGGTTGTCTAGAAATAATTGTCCAACAAGAAAGTTCATCATTTGCATCTATTTTGCAATCAAAATTTTTTGTGTTTGTACAATGTTTTTCTCAAGGTTCTAATCTCTTTTTCCATGTGTTGTTTCAAATGATATTTTATATTTCTATATGAAACGATTGTTGTTTGTATCACTCTATGTGCAACATTGACATCCTTTTTTTGAGATTTTCCAAAATCTTTTAATACGTGTCTTTATTATTGTTAGGCTACTTAGATGAAAAAAGATATCCTATGGATCAAACACCAACAAAATTGTACTTTGACGAGTACAGATAGAATTCGTTTTCATGTCTTAAAGCATTGCACAAGCCACTGAGTCATAGTAACAAATTATGGCATGAAGGAAATAACCAAGCACATATTTGTAGAATTGTGGTGAAACCTGCACAAAGAATCTAGCTAACAACAATTCATACAAATCTTGAAAATTGAGATAAGGAGAAAAGAGATGATAGAAAAGAATCAATATAATTTTATTTACTATATTCCACACTCAAAGAGTGAATAGTTTACAATAGAGATAGGATACATGAGTAACTAATGTGCCATAGTAGTGATCTATAGATATCTAAACACTCACGGACATAAACGTAAGTAATCTTCCACATAGTCCTAGTTAATTGATCCATGCAATCATCACTTAATTGAGTCACATGTGTGGAAGTGAGAGAATCACATGCAACTTCTAGTGATAAAACTGAGGTTTTCATGTATGAGTGACTTCCACTAGTATAATTGAGTGTAACTAACTCTAAACTGAAGAGGAGTAGCCTATTTTGTAGGGGAATATCCTCATCTAAGAAAGCGTTCTCAACATTGGACTATCAACCTTAGGAAAATAATTACCTAGGTGAGTGTATCTTCAACACCACCCCTAAACACTACTAGGATATAAATGATGAATGGGTCTCATAAAACCAAGTCCATGTCAGGTACCCATTGTACAATGCATTTAAAAATGATACACTAGAAAAGTGAGGAAAGAGGGAAAACCTCATGGAAAACCCTCCCATCAAATTACAATGCATCAAAATAAAGAAGGAAGAAAGGCAATTGCTAAGGAACTATGTCCTTCACTCTAAGATGATCGCACAGGAAATGGAATTTTTGCTTCGTAAATTTATTAGTAAAGATGTTTTTGAATATGTATATGTATGTACGGATCTGATGAAGTATATGCACTAGTGATATGGTGCATGAAAAATTCTCTACATGTGGCTCTTGAGATGCATGCATGGCGAATGCATGTGAATCCTGATATTCATGCACAACACATGAAAAAGTGTCTACAGATGGCTCTTGAGATGCATGCATGGAACATGTGAAAGTGTCTACATGTGGCTCTTGAGATGCATACATGGAAAATTCAAAATCATTTTCATGTAGCTCTTGATATGCATGCATGGCACATGCAAAAGAGTCTGCATGTGACTCTTGAAATGCATGCATGGTGCATGAAAATGTTTCTACATGCATGGAACATGAAAAAGTGTTTGCATGCATCTCCTAAGATGCATGCATTATATTTTCTAAATGTGATTCAGAAAACATAACTAAAATGGAGTAGACTTCATCTCCAATGAATGGAACACAAAGTCGTGCATATACCTGTGTAGAAGGCTCTTCAAGCTGAGAGGCTTGATCTTCTGATGGATTTATTGTTGTTATTGAATAAATCGGTAGGTGCAGACACTAACTGATCTCCCTAGATCCACCTAGATCTAGAACAAAACACACCAGAACATGACGCTTTCTTTAATTTTTAGATATTGAATTCACTAACTAAAGAGGGATAGGTGACATACCGTTTAAACGCCGCTTCCTCTCACCATCTCTGTCCTAGCTCCATTCCAATGCTCATACAATGATGAACCTGCAAAAGAACGCAACCAACCAAAGTGATAGTAATAGCATAAACTCAATATAAACCTATGTATGTGATCAAGGAATCATACAATAAAACACAACAATCTTTATAGGAAAGAATCATATTATTGTATCATATTAAAAATGAAAGAGAGACTACAACCATGGCCTTGATGTCATAAGGTCCCTTCCAACTGTCCTTCATTCCCCACACACTTCCACTCCAAAAATTCTGAGAGCATAGATTTGATAATATTCACAATATATCTTAACAAAGTGGCTCATCTAACCAAGCTAACAATCTCCAAAGCTCAATCCAATCCAAGCTAATAAAAAAAGCTCCAAAACTCCCTTTCTCCATGAGAGCTCCTCTCCTTTTATAAGTTGAAGAGGATAAGGTGAGGAGGCTAGGATGATCCCACTAAATCATGAAAGTGAGTAAGATCCAAACCATTCGGATGCCACCTCACCATGGAAGTTTCTCCTTCTAGAAGCATCGAGAAGATGCTCATTTTTCCCACATATGAGAATTCTCGCACCCTGCTTATACTGCAACCTTCGAACCTCTCGCAACCTAGCTATGGTGCAGCCTGCGAGAATCATTCATTCTCTCACCCTGCCTATATAGAAACCTACAAACATCCTCTTTAATAGGGTTTTTACAAAGGAGAATGCAACTTCTTTTCTCAGGAAAAGTTCTTCTCTCTTCTTTCTTCAAGAACTCAGGCCACTAACCCCTCTGAAGGCAACAGATAGGTTTACATCATTAACGGTCATAGGGATGATGAAAATAATGTGTAACAGAGAGCCCCCCAAAGTATGAAGTTAGAAAAGAGTGATAGCTGAAATACTTTGTCGAGTGTGTGTAGGGAACAAGGAACAGTCGGTCGAAAACCTGCCAACAAACAAGGAAATACAGTACAATAATACATCATCACTAAGGTAGGCATTCCCATACTCAGAATACAAATGACTCGGAGAATAAATGTCCACATGTGAAGATCCATGTCAAGTAAGATAGGTCATGGCCACCAAACATACACTGTGGATCCATGCCAATATGACTCAAATCTGAACATAGCCACCAAAAATACATTGTGGATTTATGTGTTAAAGACTCAAATTTGAACATAGCCACAAGACATACAATGTGGATCTATGTAACAGTACACTGAATATACTCCAACTCAACCTGGATCTGTTAGAAAACATCCAAGGTCTTCATCTACACCACTCTATAGTACGAATCTAACCATGTGAATACAAGTGTTGAAGTTGAACATGATAGAAACCACTTGATTACCGGTCGTTAGTGAATACCATTAACAAGTGCGAGAGAAATCACCATTAATGTTAATGACTCCCAAGGTACTCTAATACAATCCAACAAATGTGAATCCATGAGTTGAGGTCAAACACTCGGCGGAACCTTCTGATCAGAGGTCAATAATGAAAACCCATTGTCAAAAGCGAGGAAACCTGCCATTGAGGCATGGAAGTTCCAAGGTACTAATTGGTTTCTAAGTCTAATTCCTGGATAATGATTTGAAGTCGACAGGAAAAGACTCGTCGTAAGAGGGCCTTAATGTATCCCACATCAATGACATGAAACAAGTAACAAGATTTGATGTAAGTTAGATTAACAAGTGATTCAGAACTGACTCAGGTATGGCCGATGCAATATAAGGCTTAAAGAATGCAGAAATGGCTGATGCAATAGAAGGATTTCTGGCTTGAATTTCTCTTTGAACATATTGACGGCATGACAAATGTCTTGGAAATACTAACTCAACAACAAGGATCACAGACCAATTTGTAATCTTATATGAGTATGATCAGGAGACAAGTGGATTTTCCAACCTAGACACAAGGCAAGTAAAAGGGTGTCATGTTCAAAAGAGACTCTTCCATGGAATACAAGTTTAGACATATTTCTTTCCCAATTTTTCCCCCCACCATTTCTAGCGAGTACCTCTTTATTTTTACGCAAGCTTGAGGAGGATAACATATGCTTGTAATGTAAGCTCATCCTTCGGATGAGTCCCTCGGAGTATGTTTAATGAACCCTAGGAAGGAGTGGTTCGGTCCCACATGGGTCTTTCAATGTTTGTTTTATGAGTCCAAAGAAATAAAACTCAGGGGTTTTTCATGTTTATAGAATCTAAAAAACACTTAAAGAGAATTCTCTCAGTTCCTTTTTCGTAAAGTAGTCTGATGAGACCGAAAAAGAGATAAACTATTGCTCAACAGCCATTTTCTTCAAATAATTTAACGAGTGTGAAAAGAACAAGATCGCTCAACAATCTTTTCATGTTTAGAGAGTCTGAAAAGAGATTAAATGGAACTCCAATGGGTTCCTTTTTCGTATAACCTTTACGAGTCTGAAAAAGTGATAAAAGTATACTTGGTTGCATTCTCATGTATTTACGAGCACGAGAAAGAACAAAGACTAATATCGGTAACTTATTCTCATGTATTTACGAGAATGAGAAAGAACAAAGACTAAGCTTGGGATTGTTTTCATTTTTATGCAATCTTTAAAACAAAACAAAACTATGCTTGGGATAGATTTTATTTTTACACAAGCTTAAAAACTAAACAAAATTATGCTTGGACCTGGTTTCATTTTTACACAAGCTTGAACCAAAATTAAACTATGCTTGAGGTAGATGGTTTCATTTTTACACAAGCTTGAACCATAAAAAACTATGCTTGAGGTAAGTGGTTTCATTTTTACACAAGCTTGAACCAAAGTAAAAACTATGCTTGAACTTCCCAACGCATTATCCAGATATGGTTGGTACTTAGCCCCTAGCTTAAGAAGCTAATAACTCAACTTTAGCATGAAGTCCAGAGGCTGAGGAAAATACCCCCCAAGCTTTGTTTCATCCAATAGAAAAGGAGAATGAAATGAAGCTTCAAACACTAGACGAAGGACTTGACTCAAATTTGAGAGGGGGAAAACTATTTCATTTCTTAATGAGCTTGACATAGAAACAAGAACTATGCTTGTAACCTCTGTTTCATTTTTTAACGAGGTTTCCACAGAGATGAAAAAAATATCCTCATAAGTGGTTTCATTTTTTAACGAGCTTGAAATCATAAAACCATGCTCAAAGACCTTTGTTTCATTTTTTAACGAGGTTTCCTCAGAGATGCAAAAACTATCCTCGGAGTGTCTCTTCTTGATCATGGATTCCAAGAGGACAATGCTCTGGAATGACACCATGTCAAGGGACAAAACTCGGTCATGGATTCCAAGAGGTCTTCGCTGGAAGGAAGAAACACACTCTAGAAGGACACCATGTCGAGGGTCATGACAGGAGTAAAGAGATCAGGCTCTAACAACCCTATCTAAGAGATCACCATGTCAACTACTAGATCTAAGTCATCAGAAGTTGAAGCCATGGGCGATAATGCCACATAATTGACCTGTGGTGGGGGTGATATCATATGCATATAAGAACCATTTAGGGAGGCAATCCAGTCGAGGTCAATGAATGAAAGTTGATTAACAGTCACAACTCATCCATCATGGGGGAAAGATATTGCATGAAAAAGAGTAGACACAATAGCTTTCATGGCATAGACATAATCTTTCCCAAGGAGTAAAGCGAAATCCAAGGGGTCTTGGACTACCACGACATCAATAAAGACAGTTTTCCCTCCCAAAGTTACAGGAAATTGAGGAAGGGTCCCTAAAGGTTGACTAGTTCTTCTGTTAAAAGATAACAGATTTTGCGTAACCGAAGCAAGTGGAGGACAACCCAAAGATTGCCAAGCAAAAGAGGAAAAAATACTAACAAATGCACCTTCATCTATCAGTGTCTGAGGAACGTCTCAACCACAAGCATGTACTATAATCTGGAAAGGAATGTGAGAGGGAAGACGAAGTCCAGTTAGCACACCCCAATCAAAATGTATGGCCTCATAACTTGGAGGGGGTTCCACGAGAGAAGGAGGAATATCCCCCAGCATGGTAGATTATGTATCAATGAGAAAAACATGGGAAATATTGGGTTTACTCTCTAGCGGGAGAGTAGGATCGACCAATGGAGAGATCAGATCGACCACTTGGGTTTCATTCTTCGAGGGGAGAATGGGGTCGATAGGTGGAAACGGATCGATCGCTCGGGTTTCACTCTCTAACGGGAGAGTGGGATCAACTGAGGATGCGATTAGATCAACTAATTTGTTAACACTCTCTAAAGGGAGAGTGGGATCAACCGAAAATGGGATCAGATCAACCACTTTGTTAACACTCTCTAAAGGGAGAGTGGGATCGACCGAGGATGGGAACGGATTGACCACTTTGTCAACTAGTTCAATTAAGGACGTGACTAGATTGACCACTTGATCAACCAGATTGACCGACAGGGGAACCATATTGATCATTCCATCAACTACAGGTGGGTTGAGAGAAAGCTTGTGATAAGCAACTGGAAGTTGAGGCTGTGACATAGTCATGGCTTCCAGTAATTTCGAGGCTTTGTCCATACGAGGGAAAAGATGAGTTAGATGACGCCCTTTGCATAACATACATGGGAACTTGGATCTACTTTTCTTCTTCCCAACTATATCGTGACTAGTCGACGGGAAGTCATTAGCATGTTGTTCAAAGGGTAATGACATGGGTTTGTGAGGATGTGTATACCATACTTATATAACCTTAGATAGACCAGGGCAATTCTTAAGAATATGGCTACCCTTACAAAGCCTGCAAGGGTACTTGGGCTTATGGGTTGTTTGGGTGATCTTGACATCATCAACACTCCCAGCACGATTAACAGTAACTAATTTTTTTCCAACATGTTTGACAATGGTTGGAAGTTTGGATCCTTGCTTAATTTTCTTCTTATTATTCTTTCTTTTCTTCTTCTTCTTATTCACCAGGTTACTATCTTCATAAATTTCACTCGATGAAGAAGATGAAACGAAATATGACCTTGCAAGTGAAGAAGGCGAAGAATACCTTATTGGTGAAGAAGGTGAAGGATCAACATGAGGTTGATGCTCTTGGGGGGAAGTGCTTGTGACTGAAGCACTAACTACATTCGGGATTACCTGAGTCGAAAACAACCACACTGACAATCCAATAGTGATACCTGGAAAGCTCAAAGTAGCGATGTGAGGAGGACCAATGTTTCCATAAGAAGGAAAAACAAAAGGTTATCCTAAAGCATGGATTCCTTCATTGGTCATTTTGGGAACTGGCGCCATTAAATAAATATCCAATCTAGAGTCCTCTAGGGAAAACAAACAGCACACGCTAAAAATCTAGTAAGCAAGCAAGCAAACAAAACCTTCTCGCAATGAATGCACTAGTTGGTGATGAAATCCAACGTCACGGGAACAAAGTAAGAAGGGGATAAGATAGAGTGGGTGGAAAGGTTATGTTGATGAACTACTTAACTGAATTACACCCTGGTGCAAGCTCCCACACATAATCGTGGGTATACCCTCCAAGGAGCCTCAGCGAGTTTGGCCAATGTCGATTCTAGGTACTGTGAAAACTTTCCCCTCCACAGTCACCTTGTGTAAAGACCCTAAAGATATAGGACACTAAGGTTACCAATCACTATAGCGATGCCTGGGGAAACAATCGACAATCCGATCTACGCGCAAGGGCAGGGTATCTAGCCCGAAATCAACTTGAAAGGATTCCACTCATCATTGTGGGTATACCTCTCAAGTGACCCCTATAATACACGTAATCTCTACACCAAGACCAACAAATCAGGGTGAGTAACTTTGTCAGTCTCAATGCGACCTCGTGATTGACCCTTGTGTTAGAAGGGCTTCCTAGGACAAAATGTAGTAAGTGGATTTAACTCTTCCTATCACAAGATACTATGTTTGTTTGCATCTTTGGAAAGTTATCTTTCACACCTATTCCAAAGCCCTATGACTAATCAAATGTAGGTTTGCTACCAAAAAAGATAAAAACATCTAATCAATTTTTATAAGCACTTTATTTTATGGTTGTTGTTACTCAAAAGGAAAATGGTGTGGACAATATGGTGTTTTGACCGACTCGAAAGTTATGCAAAGAGATGAAGATGCAATCTTTTCATTTCGATGAAAGCTATGCTATGAGAAGGAGAAAACATTTATCATTCATAGATGCACAATGTCCCAAAATCTTAAAACTCATCAATATCAATATTTTCAAGAAATGAGCAAAAAAGACTGTACACCAATGCACGATTCATGGCCCCCCCCGACCATGAGGGGGGAAATTTTTCATAATTTAGGATCAAAAAATTCCAAGAATCATTCAATTCTTCTACTTCAAATGCAAGGATGCCCCCAATCCAATATAAAGCAAGAAATTAAATCTTTTTGTTTCAAAAATTTCACTAAAAGCAATAATGAACTTTCTTAAAACAAAGAAACCCAAACTAAAAGTTTTCTTTTAAAGCGAACTATTCAGAAGAAATATGATCTTTCCCTAAACAATTCTAAAGAAAACATGGGCTTTGGAATTGAAAGACACTCAAAGCAAGAGACTAATCCTTAAAAACCAAACAAAGAAAAGACGGCTAAAAGAAGCTCAAAGAATGTCAAGCAAATTGTAAACAGATCAATATAGGCTCCAAAAGTTCAATCCAGTTGATCAAAGAAAAATCGGGCATCAAAATATAGGAAAGCCTAATTCCAAACAAAAATTTCAAATGGGTTCACAGCCTAGCTATAGGGTGCAATGCGAAAATCAATGGAGTTCGCAGGCTGGACATAGGTAGGGTGCGAGAAGGTTGCACTGTACTGAACAATAGGGTGCAAAAATCAAGGGTTTTCGTAGGCTGTATACAGGTGAAGTGCGGGAATGTCTATAATCAAAAGGAATTTGGAAAAAGGACAAATATTCTAAGTGAAATTTCAGATCTAGAGAGTCTGGATGGATCTCCCACAGACTCAGAAACCAGAAAACAAGCAATCAAAGAAAGGGAAACTAGACTAACGAGGAAACAATCTGTTCCCCAATAGAGTCATCAATTTTGTTATCGGATAAATCGGTAGGTGCGGACACTAACTAATCTCCCTAGATCCACATAGATCTAGAACAAAACACACCAGAACATGATGCTTTCCTTAAGTTTTAGATATTGAATTTACTAACTAAAGAGGGATAGGTGACATACTTTTTAAACTCCACTTCCTCTCGCCATCGCTATCCTAGCTCCATTCCAATGCTCATACAATGATGAACCTACAAAATAACGCAACCAACCAAAGTGATAGTAATAGCATAAACTCAATATAAACCTATGTATGTGATCAAGGAATCATACAATAAAACACAACAAGCTTTCTAGGAAAGAATCATATTATTGTATCATATTAAATGTGAAAGAGAGATTATAACCATGGCCTTGATGTCGTAAGGTCCCTTCCAACTGTCCTTCATTCCCCACACGCTTCCACTCCAATAATTCTGAGAGCATAGATCTGATAATATTCACAATCTATCTTGACAAAGTGGCTCATCTAGCCAAGCTAACAATCTCCAAAGCTCAATCCAATCCAAGCTAATCCAAAAAGCTCCAAAACTCCCTTTCTCCATGAGAGCTCCTCTCCTTTTATAATTTGAAGAGGATAAGGTGAGGAGGTTAGGATGATCCCACTAAATCATGAGAGCGAATAAGATCCAAACCATTCGGATGCCACCTCACCATGGAAGTTTCTCCTTCTAGAAGCATCGAGAAGATGCTTGTTTTTCCCACATATGAGAATTCTCACACTCTGCTTATAGTGAAACCTACGAACCTCTCACAACCCATCTATGGTGTAGCCTACGAGAATCAGGCATTCTCTCACCCTGCTTATATAGCAACCTACGAACATCCTCTTTAATAGGGTTTTTACAAAGGAGAATGCAACTTCTTTTCTTAGGAAAATTTCTTCTCTCTTCTTTCTTCAGGAACTTAGGCCACTGACCCCTCTGAAGGCAACAGATAGGTTTACATCATTAATGGTCATAGGGATGACAAAAATAATGTGTAACAATTGTTGGCTCTATCTTATTAGTCTTCTACATGCAATATTAAAAACCTTCCTTATTCCCAAATAGAACCTCCAATCTGGTCCATAGTTCATTCAGAGTTGAGAGTGATTCCTCCTCTACATGATATTGTAGTTTAGGATAAATAGACATGGAAATAAGTCCAAGAGCCATGTCTTGTGTGTTGAGAAAGTCATTTTTATCATCGGAAGAACCAAGCTCTACTTTTGTTGCCATGGTTATCTAGTACAATACTTTGCATCTAAGCTGATGTAGAGTTTTTAGCTTCCACTCGAAGTAGTTATGAGGTGTGAGAAGTATTGTCGGCAAATAATCCATCTTGTCTAACTGCATCTCCCTTCTAGACCTGCAAATAAGATACCTATGTTCCCTGCTCCTAGCAACCTATGAACTCTAATACCATGTATAATTATGGTGAAACCCGCACACTAAACTTGTGAATTGAGAGGAGAGAAGAGATGAGAGAAAATAATCAACAAAATTATATTCACTGTATTCCACACTCAAAGAGTTAATAATTTACAATAGATATATTCTACATGAGTAACTAATGCACCATAGTAGTGATCTAGACAGATATAGACACTCACTGATAGAGATAGAAGTAATCTGCCACATATTTCTAGTTAATCGGTCCATGAAATCATCAGTTAACTAAGTCACACATGTGGAAGTGAGAGAAACACATGCAATTGTTGGTGATAAAACCAAGGTTTCCATGGATGAGTGACTTCCACTAGTCTAACTGATTGTAACTAACTCTACACTAAAGATGAACACCCTATTTTGTAGGGGAATATTCTCATCTAAGAAAACGTTCTCAACATTGGACTATCTTAGGAAAACAATTACCTAGGTGAGTGTGTAATATCTCCAACAATATTAGGTATAGTTGCATATCCATTACTAGGAAAACACCTACTACAGTCACATAGGGAACAACAGAAGTTAACATGTCGATATATTTGTAGATATCATCCAACATGAAAATCCATGGATAACACATAGGAAAGTGAACATGACGACTTTCTAGCATGGGGAATCCAAGTGCCAGACAATGTTTGGCAACACCAAAGCATCAAGCAATCTGATCCATCCAAATTGCACACTTACCGTGGATGCGGAAAGTTATGACACCAACCTGTGAAAGGACCATTATCAGTATGAATAATCATTGGCGTGAGTTAGAAAATTAAAGAAATACATATCCAAAGTGCAAGGTATCATCATAGGAACATCATCGCATGGAGATGGAGAGAAAATGGGAACAAGTCGAAAACAATTTACGACGATCTTCTCAATTATTTATACGACTTTCTAGGACCATAGTATTTGCACCAAACCCTCATTTTTTCACAAATAGAGCCCCCATCCCATGCCATTTAAGTATCACCAACAATCATTCATCCATCATGTCCATTTATCCCATGGATTATGGTTCCATCCCAAATTCCTCGCATCCATGTATTTTTCTAATAGGCATGTGATTTTGTATAGTTTGTGGTCCATGAAAATAACGTGTTCTCCCAACATTTCATTCTCATGTCAATTGTGTTTATTTTCTATTAGATTGAACACTTGGTATCCACTAATACCATGGTCATCTTTTACCACTCTACTTAACACCCAGAAGTTAGCTCAAAATAAAATCGCTTTATCTACTGAAAGAACAGATGAGTAATCAACTAAACATGAAGTGGAAACATAAAAATGAAACCAAATCAAGCACATATAAACACCAATATTTTTGGGTGTAAACCCCTCGAAAAACCCCAGAGAGAAAATTAGACCAATGATGCTTTTATGAAGGTCAAATGAGGGCTCCCGTAACAGGGAAAATGACCCACTGAGAGAATTAAACACTGCAGACAAACCTAGAAACTCATGTGCTACTATACGACATTGTACTAGCATGTTTTCTGGGGTAGACACGATTCATCCCACTATGAACCAAGTATATACATGACTATATACACTATGAATCATGTATCCATACATAAAAATTGTACGACAAGATCCACATGATCTTATTCTTCCCTGTGGCTTATGTCCTTTGAAACCCACCTACGACTGCCTATGCTCTCTCTCCTTCTTAACCTGTATGAACTCTAGATGGAATTCCTTCTCCACCTATCTAAGATATTGAATCAAGGTCCTTTGTGATCCAACCCTATGATCAACACTTAGATGAAATCACTTTACCCAACCTGTAAGATATCCTCACTCTAATGTAAGAAAAATTCATTCTTTGCTCCTACACTCCTCACACTAGAAAAAGTCTTTCTTTTCTATCCTCAACCTTGTTCTCTCACCAAATTCTCTTAACCTTGACCTATCATCAAAATTCTCTCACTTTGATATCCTATCAAAAGTGACTTCCTCTCAAAATCCCGATTGTTTCGACTCCCTCAACACAAGTGTCTTCCTCCTTCACCCTAGGCTTGATTTTATAATCATGAGTTACAATATATTTATAATATCCAAAGTGATCTATTATTGAGATAACTTCTCACACCCAGTTAATATTTAGACTACATATTTCATGCTATGCATGTTCCTTAAATAACTCAATTCACTATTAAATATAATTTTTCTTTAATTAATTTGTTTTAACTAAAGTAAACTCAAGACTAGAATATTCTTGATGAATTCCACATGATAGACACATGCCAATGTGGAAGACCTGTTTTATGCTACCACAAACATCAACACTCCCTCTTAACAAGGAAGGTACATCTCCCACCTGGATTTGGCTCTATCTTCGCTATCATATTTTCTACCATTCCTTCTCTCCAATACACTTGATTGCATCTCCCTATGACACATAATATACCCCTGCCATGATGGTTTGACCTATCTCCAAAGACTCACTGACTTTGAAAATTAACTTAGAAGTCTCCTTCTCTTGAGCATCCTGCATGGTCATCTCGTACCATGACTCATTCTTGACAGAATTGGAAGGTTACTCCTTCCCACTTGAACTTGAAGGCTGACTCCCCCTGATCTACTCAACCTTCAGAGCTACCTACTCCCTATTATATGCCACTCTACTACTCACCACTACTTTCATTGACTGGACCTTTATCCTATACAAGTTTATCTCTCTAACTCGAAAGACACATACTTTGTATAAACTATATCCTCTGGGCATGATGAGTTCATGTACATCTCATAACAATACCTCATATCCCTTCTTCTCAAACACTGAGACTGATATCATACTCCTCTTGAGTTCCAACACCCATAGCACATCCTGTACTCTCAAAACACCTCCTAACTACATTTGGAATGACATTGTTCCAGATCCATTCACCACATGCTTGGCCCCCATACCAAGTTCCACATGCACCTTTTAATTAGACTTTGTGAAGCTCTAGAACACCTCTTGTGATCCTGTCATATGACATGTGGCTCCACTATCTATCAACCATGCACCATATGATATAGTGCCCAAGGAAGTCTGGGAAACAAGTAAGAACTTTGTTTGTTCAAAAGTTTTGGCAAACTCATCCATTTGAACCTTTTCCAGTGTAGCTACATCTGGTTGCATTTCATATCCCCCCTTCTTCATGTGCATATTTTGACTTGCATAATGTCCAAACTTGTGACATGAAAAACACTTGAATTTTCTCATATCATTCTTCTTCTTTCCATCTTGAGTGATAGAATCTCCACTGGAAATATTATTGACCTTTCCCTTCATTTCCTAGCTATTAAGAGCAAAGTTCTCATCATGTCTACTCTACAAACCATCCCTAGACTCTAATAAAGTCTCCTCCTAAATAAAATTAGTCCATATTATATAAAAACCTAGCACTATCTCCTATGCACAGATCCCCTACACAAAAGGTTTCCAAGACTTGGGAAGACCTCTGAATGCTACATTCGCCAACTTAGAATCATGTACTATCTCACCAATGGATACAAGTTGATATTGAATCTGTGTAATCTTGATAGGATAGTTCACAATCATTTCCTCAATAGATATATTGACAATTGGAAGTTGGTGCTTCAAATGTAGAAACCTGCCTATATTCTTGTTTTGATATAGAATCACCAAATCATCATACATTTCCTTGGCATATTTCTTCTCAACAATGTGTGGAATCAAGTGATCCTTTATAGATTCTAGCAACACCTACTTGGCCTTAAATTCCTTCTTCTTGTGAGCTACCAATTCCTTCTGATCAATAGGACTTGCAACCACAACCTCAACATACTCTTTGAGGTCATTCTCCTCCAGCAGAAGAAGAAACATTTTCCTTTCAATCCTAGAAGTTTATTTCCCCTTCTAACCTATCATCACCTTCAATGCGTTCACCATATCCAAGATCTGATATGATAACCCTCTCTTGAAATTTCCCTTGTACTGGTGTTTCTCTTAAATGTATCCTTCAATTTCCTTTGTTGGTTATCAACTTGATAATATCTATCCTCTTGGTTTCCTCCCTTTAGAGACTAGGCTCCCTCTTTCCTTCAAAGCCTCATCTCTTATACCATGTTGATTTTCTAGTGGATTCAACCCTTGGTATGTACTAATACCATGTTGATATTTTACCACTCTACTCAACACCCGACAATTATCTCAAAATTAAATCACTTTATCTACTAAAAGAAAAGTTTAGTAATCAACTAAACATGCAGTGGAAACATAAACAAGGAAATGAAATCAAGCACATATAAACACCAATAGTTTCGGGTATAATGATCTGGATTATTTTTAGAAAGAAATCAAAGAAAAGATATTACAATGAAATACTCATGAAATTTTCCAGAAACAGAGAGATACAACAATACATGATTTATATTAGTGAAATGAATGTATAGAGACTATAAAAATACAGAGTGCAAGACTCGCTAGAATGGTGGCATCTTTATCTCTGAGAAGAGATGTGACAACTATGCTCATTCATAAGAAGATGATTACAATGAGGCTCTAAAGGAAATTTTATGATAAACATGAATGCCAAAATCCTAGACATCCAAAACCTAACCCTAGGAGATGAAGCGCCAAAATTCATGTGGGCCTCGTTGTGGTAAGTTAGTACATTAACTTCTCGGGGTCATAACTTTTTCATACGATCTATGTTTTAGGCATGTGATAGCCCATTGAAAAGGTATTTTAGAGAGCTATGCATTATTCCATCAATATATGTCTTTGTCTATAGTTTGACTATGGAAAACCAATAAAACATTGTTTAGAGCCCCAAAACGGGCCTAGAAGTACAAAAATATGTACCAACATGAAAAATTCCAAAATAAGCTAGTTGGAATAGGTGGGCGGCCACCAATATCAACTTGGATGTTGTGTAGGGATTCAAGAAAGCCCCATAAGTGTAGAACCCACAATTACAAATAATTTTCCCCATTATAGAGAAACGTGTTGAACTAAAAACTATCAAGATGAGCTAGTTGGAATTTGGAACAAGTGGGTGGCCACCAATATTCACCTGGATCAATCCTCTCCCCTTACAAAAAAATGGTCTCCATTGTGTTGAACACCCAGGAAAGAGGGGAAAGCCTTTTCTGGATCTGAATCTTGGTGAGTTGCATACCTTGTTGGAAAAGTTGTGTTGATTGGTCTGTTGAATGATGTCACAAAGTTGTTGTTGGAGGGGTTGAATCTGTTCCACCAACTTATTGTATATGGGCTTGACAGGGCATTTTGTAGGCACCATTGTAGGTAAAGAAACAATATCTTCTTTCTCTTTAGTAATCTTCTTCTGCTGGATAAAAGGTGTTGAGACTCCAGTGGTTGTAGTATCCTTTCATGCATGGACCTTTGAACAGAATGTGAAGAGGATGAATTTTCCAGTATGAGAGATTACCTTGTGGCATTGTTTTGGTGGAACAGTAATCAGAACTACCTCTAGTATCATGTAGAGATAATACCCTAGAGTAATAATGACACTACGGGGTCGATACTCATAAAAAACATGATGTTTTCACATATATGGTTGGCCCAAAACAACATCACAAACATCAAGAGGGGCAACATCGCACACTACCTCATCCTTGAAGGGATGGATGCCATAGGACAGGAGGCACTGTCGACTGACACAGATATCACATCCTTGGGGAAGCCACCCTATGTTGTATGGATGAGGGTGTGGTGTTGTATACAACCCCAACTGTTTGACAACCTTAGATGAGATGAGGTCTTTATGGCTACTGCTATCAACAATGAAATGCAACGAGGTCCCCTTTACCCACATCTATGAATGGAAGAGGCACTCCCCCTCTTCGGGATCTTTCAGTTCTTTTGGTTGAATTGTTGTGGTAGCAACAATAGAAGTGGGGTATGTTTCGATGATCTATTTGTTTTCAATATTTCTTGGATCAGATTCTGAATCAAGGTTCGAATCTTTGTCTTTGACCTCAACCACCAATGACTATTTTTAGTGACATTCATCGGTGTCCTAATAGAGGATTTTGTGGAAGTCACACCACTTACTAGGGTCATTCTTTGTCTTTCCTTTACCCTTATTTTCCTGTGTCTTGGACTAGTTATCGGGAGGCTGTTGGTTAGGTTCATATTTACCATGCTTTGGTTGTTGTAGATTTGCATACCCGAACTCCTATTTGTTTTGGTGCCTAAATTTCTACTCGATGTTGATAGCATATCAATAGGCAGCTCCCAATGATGAGATGCTTAGGAAATCCATTTTGGTTTGGATGTATCTATTAGTACCCAAATTTGCAGTGTTAAAAATTTAACATTTGGCCAATAGCAGGGGTGCTACTAGAATCCATGCATTCTTGTATCACCATCATTAACATCCAAGTAGTTCACAATGTCGATAGGCAACACTAAATGATCATCCAACTGATCATCGAGGGATGTGTGGAGGATTTGAATAATACAAGAATCAAGTCACATACTCCAGACTCTAAGTTCTTATGCCTAGAGCACTCACAGGTGGCAAACAAAAATGTACACACATAGATGTAAAAGAAACCCACGACAATAGAAATTTCTGGAAATCGGATTCATCTCGTAGGGTTTCAATGCAAACATAGAATTTTATATCCTTGGGTGGTAGTGTATATTTGGTAGCTTCGGCACACTAGTAGTTGAGACAAAATGGATTCCAGCCCGATTCAAAGGCATATAAGATGATATTTTCATATGGGAGGTTTTATAGCCTGAAAGGCTCGAATTTACTTTGGCGTATATGTAGTTTTGGGAATCAAAGTATCAATCATGTATGGATTTGAGACATTCAATATCCATGGAGGATACATGAAGACAATTGTGTGAGGATTCAGGTCGGGCCTCTTGACCAATGGATTCTATCCAAGGCAATGCACATAACATGTGCCAATTCACAACATGTCAACCAAGCCATTGATAGCATCCAGAGTCGAGCAATGGGTTCAAGTCAAAAGGAGTAACATTTGTTGGGATTTGGTCATCAATCCCAACACTTCATGTCATCGACATCATACCAAGAAACACCACAAGCAGCAATCGACAACACCCATACACAAGGTGCCAAGGAGAAATTCCACAAGAGCCCATGAGTCTATTGGGTGTGCACAACAGGTCGTGTTGAGTTAGATATATCTGTGTATTAAAACAACTAAAAAAATTGTTTCCTAATTAATATGGGATATATCCCATGGAACGAAAATAAAAATAAACAAAAAATTCCACCAAACATCATGCAAGTGCCAAATGTGTCTGGGGACAAGATCAAGCCCAAAATTGATATTCTCATGTGCAAATGTTGAAGCCCGAGTTCAATTGTCAAAGGAAAATGTACAGGTGTCGAAGACAAACATTGACATCACTTACACCAATGCTTGTAGAAGGGTGGGGATGCAAGTCAATATTAGAAAAACGAAAGTAGTGGTTTTCTCTAACAAAAGAAAGCATAACCAGCATAAGTTCTACTTTGAAGACAACATTCTGGAAGAAGTTACAAACTACAAATACTCGGAATTGACTTCAACAGAAATTTAAGTTGGGATGGTTGTAGAAAGAAAAAAACTTTAGGGGGTTGGAAAGAATTTTATTCTTTTCAAAACAGGTGTAGAGAGGCAGAG
Source organism: Picea engelmannii (assembly GCA_009831015.1). Taxonomy (NCBI): domain Eukaryota; kingdom Viridiplantae; phylum Streptophyta; class Pinopsida; order Pinales; family Pinaceae; genus Picea; species Picea engelmannii. The sequence goes on from ML822309.1 coordinate 100,844, forward strand.
TTGTGGGATTGGAAAACCACTCTAACTCTTTTTGGGTTTCTAGTCATTCTGGTGATTCTCTATGGTTGTGAACTATGGGCCAGCAGCACAACCGAGATGCAGTGGAAATAAATTGAAAAAATTCAGAAGTGGTTGATTACAAACAAATTCAAAATTAAAAGTGCAGTTCCTTATGCTATCTTGTTAAGTGAAACAGGGGTTGCCCCTATTGAAGAATTTGCTATGGTGCGAGTCATAAGGTATTTGGAAAAAATTGAGAAAATGGAAGAGGGTAGATGGCCTAAGGTTGTGTTTAGTGACAGATTGTGCAAAAGAAAGAAGACTTGGATGCGGAAAAATAACAAATGGTTTATTAAATGGGGAACTTGCTTGAGCATGTGTCCTACAAAGAGTAAAGAGATAAAAACTTTTTTTATGGATAAGTTCCACAAACATACTTGGGAGAAAGAGCTAGGGAGAAAGAAGAAGTACTACATTGAAGAGTTTAACCCCACTCATAACCATCAACAAAAGGCGTACATAGGGACCAATATTTCTTGGAGATCTAAAATTCTTTTTGCTCAATTAAGGACTAATTCTCATCAACTTCGTTGTGAAACAGGGCGCTGGAAAAGGCCAAAGAAAATGTGGGAGGAAAGAGTATGTATTTTGTGCTCTTCCGGAAAAGTGGAAACAGAAAAACATTTCGTTTTAGAATGTGAGACCCTCAAAGACAGCAGGGAAAATTATGCAGGTATTCTAGCAGCTAGTTCTTGGGATAGTCTATTTAGCAAAGAGTTTTTCGAGAAGTTGGGATCGGTTATTGTAAAACTTCACAGGAAAAGGGCCGAATACAAAAGCCAGATGGAAAAGCAATCTATCCCATAGGCTATTTTTAGCCTCGTGGATGTTAAACATACTTTTTTTCTTTCTTTCTATTTCATTTTAATGAAAACAACAACAAAATATCTCGACTAGATGGTGGATCTCCACTCTGCAAGTAGTTTCGATGGGAGATAATTATATTTTTTGCTTCTTAATATGCAATATTTGGAAAGGAAAAGGTATATGGATTGAGTTATACGAATGGAGACATCACAGTCAGTCTCCTTTCCTTTCTCTCTCTTATCACCTTCGGTGAATCTTGGAGCCCAGCATGTACTTTGGTAAAGACAGGGTTATGGTATAGAAGAAGACAAAAAAAATGTAGATGCATTGATCAAGCCACAAAATTACACAATTTCGTAAGAAAAAAATAGGATTTTGGTATTTTGGGTTTGATAAAACAGGGATTCCTAAGTTTGGTATCAGTTATTTCTAAGAAGGGATTCAAGGCATCTTGTAATATGAACCTAAATCACAAATACCTTTCAAATATATTGAAAGAAAGAGGCATCATAGGAGGTTGGACCTTTCGTCTTATATGGTTGCAAAATATTCAAGATGCCACACTAGATCACAGTCTCTAGGTGTAGAGGAAGATTGGAATGCAAAGTCGTTGGGATTGAAGATGATTCCAGAGAGATTACAATTCCCAATTGTCAAAGAGCCTGAGTCTAGGATGTTTGATCACAGTCCCATTACTTGTCAAAAATTTTATTTATGCATTGGTAATATACTACTAAACTCAACAAAACGCCTAGTGACAAGCACAAATATCGAGAGGAGCATCCATATAAATGCTAAATGCATGAAAGCACTTACAACAGAGTACCAGATGTCAACATAAGTTTTAGGTGTTAAGATCATCATCTAAGTAATGTTAAATACGTAAGTTCGATGACATATATATGAATCATGTTGGCTTCATCGATTGCTTGAAGAGTTCCATGCAATAAACTTGTGATTGTTCCTTTCATAACTAAAATTGTAAAGCAACCAACAGTGGATAGTGCAAGGATGGATGTGTTTATTTCATCAACAAAAGTTTTCAAAGGATATTATGATATATTATTGGTTTATCCTCCATTAAATGGTAGCTCTAACAACCAAATATTGGAAAGCAGGAGCGTAGTCAAAAATACCTCCTACCAATTAGGTTTTAAACTGTTTTGAGCATATATTCCAGTTCCATCTCACCAATTAGTTGTTCTATCTTTAGAAATGACATATTCAGGTCATTTCTTATCATTTATATCTTAAAGGATTTGAAGAGAATCTTTAGGGAACCTGGAAGTAGGGGATTAACAGTCAAACCAACTCCATATTTGAAGGCCATTGTTCGAGTATCCCAACAAGTCCTAATTTTCTTCAACAAATCAGTAGTTGCAAATTTTTTGCAAGAAGCTCGAGATTGTTTTCAGTTTTAATTGGAAACAGTTTAGTGATGATAGAGGAGATATATTATCATTTTTAGGGGATTAAAGGGGGATCAGTGGTGTGCATAATAGAGACTATATTTTTTATTGTAAAGTCTAGGACTCATTTCATTTCACACTCAATGTTAAAGGCTATCTAATGAGCAGACTCTCTACTATGTTATCTTATTCTTTCTTTTCTTACTTCAAAAACATGTTATCTTTGAAAAGCATTGAATATATCTTGTTATGTTGATTAGACAATGAACATTTCACTATTTTTATTGCCCATTACAAGAGTTGTTTTTGAGTACATTATTCTCTATTTCTAAATGATATTTAAGATCAAGAATATTCCTATGTGATTAAATAGATTGGGAACTTGCATATTTATTTCCTCTAACAATTTTGTATGCATCATCATATTGAATACCATTGACTAAGTAAGTGTTATTGGAACTTAATTTGTGATCAAATATTGATGTTGTCTTTCTTCATCCACTATTGAAAACTCAAACCTTTTTGAAACTCCAAAACATACCTACAATAATAAACCATTGCAATAACTTGATGATGCTCTAGCTTGCCCTTTAGAAGTCAAGTGAAACTTTAGGGACTAACATCTTTTGGTGTCATTTTCGGGGACAAAGGAACGAAGACATATTCCCTGGGAAGAACGACAATGATCATCTCTAGATCCTAATGGTGAACAAGAGTTGGACACCATTTGTGACTACATCATTCACCTGACGACTCCATGAAGGCAGGATCTGTTGACAAATCTAGTGATCCGGGATGATGAAGGCTATGGAAGCCATTTGGGCATGAAGGTATTCTCCATTTGATTTCTTTGTTGTTCCTGGATTCCCAAATCATGTTCCTACTGTAGATGAGTGGGTAGACCACCTTCCAAGGTTCAAAGGAGATGATCATGATCATCCTACACAACATTTTATTGAGTTCCATCAATACATATACCAACAGAATATTCATCATGAAGAAGTATTGATGAAAATGTTTTTGTACTCCTTGGAAGGAGAGGAAAGACAATGGTATTGATCTCTACCTATTTCTAGTCTTTCATCATTAAAGGATTTACATGTTATTTTTCATTCATATTGTAAGAGGATTTACCCTACTGAGCTCCTATTGCATGATTGTTGTGAACAAATTAAATCTCTTAGAACTGATGATTGGGAAAACTTTAGAAATGAAATTCATGAAGGAATATGTGAAAAGAATGAAGCTAAGGTTGGATTTGATAGCTTTCAAGATGTTTCTTGTAATATAAGTGGTGATCATCATGGAGATCATGTTGCTGCAAGTTCTTGTGAAGATCAACTTTTTATTGAAGAAAATTTTGTTGTAAGTCATCTTGAAGATCATGCTTCTTATTTTTCATCATTACCATTAGATATGTATCAAAGTTATCTATTTTTTTATGAATAATGATATCGGGTCTTGGATCCAAAAGTCCATGATGTGGAGAAGTTTGAACAACAGTTTCATGAGGGCATTGAATCCATTATCTGTGAGGAATCAGAGCTTATGTATGACAATTATAATTTAGAATCAGAGCTTGATTCTGATAAGCAGATTTCCATATCAGCATGCTTAGGGGGTGATATCAATAGACTAGTTTGTAACTATCATTATGCATATTTTGAAGAAACATTCTAACGGGATGTAGATTACATTGAGCATGTTGTTTCTGATGTTGAAATTAATGAAGAAAATATGTTTCCTTCTGGTCCTCTTGATATTCTTGTTTATGTTAATGTTTAAGCCATTATTATAGTTCTTTGCATTCAATAGATAACAATAGCATAATACAAGATCACTGAGAAATACACAATCACAAGAGACACATCATTTATACTGGGAAACCCTCTAGGGGAAGAAAACCCAACAAAAATTCCTTATTATAGATAGCCAATACAATGCCAAGAGATAACTCAAACTAATATAGAATATCCTCTCCCAAAGATGCACCACTCTCTCTCCTTCTTCTCTAACTACAGATCTGAAACTTGTCTCTCAATGAGCAAGTGAGTTGTGTGTCTAAGTGAGGCGCTAGCCTCTTTATTTATACAAGACTAGCATGTGTGAAGTGTCTCTTCACTGGCAGGGCCGACTTCTCCAACTGGGTGGTTAAAACCACCTTTATTATATTTTGGGACCTCTTTAATATCTTCTGGGGCCGACTTCTTATTCTGCCTATTACAATTATCTTTTGACCAATCCGCAAAAGGGTATTTGGTCCTTTATAATAATCGACATGATCAATCCTCAATGGGGATTGAACCAATGAATAATATATCAAATAATAATAATAATACACTTTGCAGTTACATTATTTTAACACCCCCCCTTAACAAGAAGGGTATTCTTCAGCATCATCATGCGAGAGAGAGAGGCCTTTATCATCAACAGTGTCAAAGTGGGTGAGAGGACAACATCATCAATATCATATTGGAACATTGACTGGCGTATCTATAAATCATCGAAAATTTTCTTCATCGGAAGCATCATCATTCTCAAAGGAATGAAATCATCATCTACATCAATATGTATTAGTGTAAAGATAATACATCATCATCATCATCACAGCACGAGGCTGGCTCATCATAATAATACTAGACTGGCTTTACGTCACAGCTATCCAACCAGAAGCACAGTTCTAGTCCCATCTCATCGTCTTTCTTTACATCACAGTTGTTAGGCTGGAAGCAAGATGCTCATCTTGCTTTATGTCACAACCATCAGGTCAGAAGCAGGATACTAGACTGGATTTACATCACAACTATCTAGCTGGAAGCTTAGTGCTAGTCTCATCTCATCATCTTGCTTTACGTCACAACCATTAGGTCAGAAGCAAGGTACTCGTCCTGATTTACATCACAACCAACAGGTCGGAAGCAGGATACTAGAATAGCTTTACGTCACAGCTATCCAACCGGAAGCTCAGTTATAGTCTCATCTCATCATCTTGCTTTACGTCACAACCATCAAGTCAGAAGCAAGGTACTCATCCTGCTTCATGTCACAACCAATAGGTCGGAAGCAAGATACTAGATTGGCTTTACGTCATAGTTATCAAGCCGGAAGAATAGTACCAGTCACATCACATCTTCTTGCTTTACGTCACAACCATCAGGTTGGAAGCAAGATACTAGACTGGATTTATGTCACAGTTGTCAAGCCGGAAGCACAGTACTAGTCACATCACATCTTATTTCTTTATGTCACAACCATCAGGTTGGAAGCAAGAGATGCCTCATCACAACAACTACTCCCCCTTCCGAGGAAGGTCCTTTCAGACTATACCAAGATTATCTCGAAAGTGCTCAAACTTTACACGAGATAGAGGCTTGGTCATCACATCAGCAACCTGTTCATCCGTGCTAATGTACTAGAGCTTTAAGGCTCCTCTCTGCACCATGTCACGGATGTAATGATATCGGATCTCTATGTGCTTCGACATGTCATGGAATACAAGATTCTCTGTCATTTTTATGAAGCTCTGGTTGTCACATAGGATCGTGGTTGCTTCCATCTCTAGGTCAAATAGACTGGTCAGTAACTTTTGAAGCCATATAGCTTCGCAGCTGGCAGAACATGCAGCAATGTATTCTTCTTCCCTTGTGCTGAGAGAAATGTTGGATTGCTTCCTACTCTGCCATGAGATCATGGTTGATCCCAAACTGAAACAACATCCTGAAGTTATTTTCCTATCAGAAACACTTCCTGCCCAATCTGCATCAGTATATCCACTCAATGTGAAATCATGATCTCCATCATAGCTGAGACCACAATCTATTGTACCCTTAAGGTACCTCATCACATGTTTTGCAGCCACTAGCTGAACATGTCTGGGTTCTACCAAAAAATGACTCAAGGTGTTCACGGAAAAACAAATGTATGGTTTGGTGCTCATCAGGTACATCAGCAATCCAATAATCTATCTATACAGTGTGGCATCAATCAAATCTGACGAAGTGTCGACCAACAGCTTCAACTTCGCTTCCATGGGTGTATTCATGGACTTGCACTCCAACATGTCGAATCTCTTTAGGATTTCGACTATATACTTCCCTTGGTTAAGGAAGATCCTCTCAGGACTCTGCCATACCTCAAGACCTAAGAAATAATGCATTATGCCAAGGTCTTTCATTTCAAATTCTGAGGCAAGTCTCTTCTTACATTCAGTGATGAGATTTTCTTCTCTAGTTAAGAATAAGTCATCCACATATAGCAGTAATATTATTGGCTCATCGTTCATGACCTTGAATTAGAGGTTAGAATCTTCTTTACTCTTAGTAAAGCATAAGCTCGTCAAGAAATTGTCTATACATCCATACCAAGCTCTAAGAGCTTGCTTCAATCCATATAAGTCTTTCTTCAATCTGTAGACATGATACTTCTTGTCTTCAACCTCAAATCCTTGAGGTTGCTCTATATACACTTCCTCTTCGATGACACCATTTAGGAAAGCTATCTTCACATCCATCTGGTGCAACTTCCACTTCATCTTAGCTGCAAGAGCTATGATGGTTCTGATCGAAGTGTATCTGGCCACAGGAGTGAATGTCTCTTCATAGTCAATGCCTTCCTTCTGGGAAAAGCCACGAGCGACAAATCTTGCTTTATACTTCTCAATACTTCCATCAGCAACATGTTTTATTTTGAAGAGACATTTGGAAGATACCACATCTTTACTCTTCTGTCTGGGAGCTATTTCCCATACTTCATTCTTTATTATGGATTAGTATTCCTCTGTCATGGCATCTACCCATTCTTTCCTCTAAATGGATTCTTCAAAGCAGATAGGCTCCTCCTCTAGAAGATTACACATCAAAGTCGTATAACTGGAGAATGGCTTTGGTCCTTTTACCTGTCTTGTGGTTCCTTTGGGAACACCATACTTCTCTCCATCTTGAATAACCTCTCTAGTCCATGCTAGCTTTCTTTTATGGAGGATCGTCATCTGAGGAGGTTCTTGAACTTCTATCATGTCATGATCTTCTGGAAATTCCTCATCAGGGGAAGTTACGACTTCCCTCACTAGTTCTACAGCTCTAGAAACCTCCCTCATTGATTCTACAATCCTGGGGATTACGGGTTCCTCTTCATATACTTCTTCAAGCTGACATCTTCTTGATTTCTTGAGCATTACATCTTCATCAAAGGTCACACCCCTGTTGATATCAATGTGACGGTGACTTGGTATATATATTTTGAAGGCCTTGGAGACCTCACAGTATCCCACAAATATTCTCTTCTTTCCTGAGGTTTCCATCTTGTTTCTCTTCTCTTTCGGTATATGAATAAATACTGGGCAGCCAAATATTTTGAGATGGCTTACCTCTAGCTTCTTTCCGGTGAACATCTCTTCCGGGGTCTTGAGCCCAAGTGCGTTATGGGACAATCGGTTCTGCACATATACAACTACCATTGATGCTTCTTCCCATAAGCACATAGGAAGATCTTGATCATGGATCATAGTCTTCACAGCTTCCATTATCGTTTTGTTATTTTGTTGAACTACACCGTTTTGTTGAGTATTATAGGGAGTAGTGAGTTCCCTCTTGATTCCAACATCTTTGCAGAAGTTCACAAACTATTTTGAGGTATATTCTCCTCCATTATCTGACCTAAGTATCTTAATCTTTCTTTCAGAAAGATTCTCTATCAAGGCTTTGAATTCCTTGAACTTGTTGAATACTTCATCTTTAGATTTCAAGAGATACAACCAGGTCTTACGAGAATAATCATCAATAGTATACATACCCACTAATGGAGGACGATGGCATTGGGCCATAGACATCTGAATGAATGAGTTCTAGGACTCCTTCTGCTTTGTTGTCTCTCTTTGGAAAAGGGTTCTTGACGTTCTTGCCTTGTGTACATCCATTACATACGCCTTCATGGTCAAACTTGAGTTCTGGCAAACCTGTGACCGCTTTGCATATGTATGGTAGCACCTTGTAGTTAATGTGAGACAATCTTCTATGCCAAAGTTCACATGGATTCTCAATGGTGTGGGTCATGGCAGCTTCTGAGTGACCATTTAGCTTATGCAAGCCACCTTCTTCTTTTCCAATGATGATTGCTTCATTTATGGTCTCTCCTTTAGGACGTTGCCTTCTACAACCTTTACTATAGCTTCCTCAGGGTTATTACCTGTGACCTGGAGCAAGGTCAATAAAACAACAAGCAAGAGTAATATCATGTTGATAATATAAAGTAATAGCACGAACAATCATCACAGTATCTCCTTTAGAGATATCACTTGTAACTTGTCTGAAGCAAGATTTAAAGGTAAGGAATACAATACGAAATGAGGTCAACACTCTCATAGTGTTGTGATCAAACATTCCTCCATGGAAACCTGGAACTAACACACGAGATTCTTCCTAGAGGAGGTGTTAGTTGTATCAGAAAAACGATTACGTTAAGCATTTACCTCTATATGCTCACATGTTTTCAAGTATGATATTTTACAAAGACTGCTATCTCAACTATAGTCATCAACTTGTCATGTGTACCTTTGAATCTTATTAACTTGATTAATCAAACCTAGAGCCTTGTTCTCAGGAATGAGTGCTTGCTTTTCTTCCGAGTCTCCTTCACTCAAGATGACGAGTGCTTTCTTCAACCTGTCTTATGTACTAAGATAATACCTTATCTTGACAGAAGGTTGGGTTAGAGGATAAGTTCTATGATCTCAAATTTTAATCCATCTAATACCTTGACTCAGAAAAGGTTAGAATGATGCAACATTGATCAATATAACAAATAGATGCATATCAGAATAATCACACATGGGTTGAATCATTCCTCTGAATGTGTTGGATCTTGAGATCCTTCTGGATCTATGGCAAGAGATCCCTTCTCCTACAAATACTCTTTAAAGTTTAACCATTTAAACATATGTGAGTACATACCTCTAATAGAATTTGTAGGTGGTGGCTCCATCTGGCAGCAACAACAATCATTACCAACTCTTTAAAAACTTCAAGGGTGACTGCAACTGATAGTACGGATGCAACTGCAACTGGTTCTGAGACTGCAACTGCAACTACAACTTAGGGTTTTATGAGGAAACCCTAATTTTTCATACTTTGAATTTTGAAATTCGGATCCAGGGGATAGATGTGTTGAGCTGAGGTGAGTAAGTTGGTGCAGTCATATTTCTGAAAATCCAACTTTCACCCCCTCAGACTTGATCTGCGGATTTTTGGACTGGTGCTTCTAGTTTTCTAGTACTTTAGGCACTCCAGTACTTCTGGTATTTCTAGTACTTTGGTTTTCTGGTTTTTTGCTACTTTGTGAAACTAGGGTTTCACTTTCCGAGAGATCCAACCACTGAAAAGGTGCACTGAGAGTGCCAAAGTAATCCTTGGGGGAGGGCGCACTTTTCTAGGTAGTTTTAGGGCTTAAAAGCTTCACCATAAAAAAACCCTAATTTGCATGTACGACAACAGTGACGTTTTTCACTCTTGTGAAAGATGCTTCCTTCAGTTTGGCTCTGATACCATGTTAATGTTTAAGCCATTATTATAGTTCTTTGCATTCAATAGATAACAATAGCATAATACAAGATCACTAAGAAATACACAATCACAAGAGACACAACATTTATCCTGGGAAACCCTCTAGGGGAAGAAAACCCAGCGAAACTTCATTATTATAGATAGCCAATACAATGCCAAGAGATAACTCAAACTAATATAGAAGATCCTCTCCCAAAGATGCGCCACTCTCTCTCCTTCTTCTCTAACTGCAGATCCGAAACTTGTCTCTCAATGAGCAAGTGAGTTGTGTGTCTAAGTGAGGTGCTAGCCTCTTTATTTATACAAGACTGACACGTGTGAAGTGTCTCTTCACTGGCAGGGCTGACTTCTCCAACTGGGTAGTTAAAACCACCTTTATTATATTTCGGAGCCTCTTTAATATCTTATGGGGACGACTTCTTATTCTGCCTATTACAATTATCTTTTGACCAATCCGCAAAAGAGATTTGGTCCTTTATAATAATCGACATGATCAATTTGCAATGGGGATTGATCCAATGAATAATATATCAAATAATAATAAGAATACACTTTGCAGTTACATTATTTTAACAGTTTCAAACATTGTTAAAGGATCCCCATGTCAAGAATATAATGGACAGTTTCAAGAGCTCTATGTTGTCCCAATTTGTAAGGGAATGTGTGATATTCAGGTAATCTTTCAAGAGGATTTTGATTTCATTGATGGAGCAGAAATGATAGATCAACAGCTTGGTCTTCTATATCAACTGGAATTTTTTCATTAACTTCAAGATCCAGTGGCCATCTACATGGAGTCAGTTTTCACAAAATCTTCCAACATTGCAGCATTTGGTATGCAAAGAAAATACGGCGATGAGTATAAGTTGTGTATTTTATTTCTGCTGCAAACATCTCAACTTTTCTATATTCTTTTATTTAGTTGCAAAGAAGACCCTTTTCTCAGTAAAATAATTACATGGCTTCATTTGAAATTCACATACATGTAATCAACTTGTATTTGGCTGGTTAGAAATAGGTAGGATGGTTGAATAAGGTTGCATCTGATCAGTCTATTTTCAGTTTGATGTAGATTGACTCCATATCCCAATGGAAAAACACTATTGCAGATCCAAATTTTTCTTTTTAAATTGATGGTTGGGTATCCATTTCTTTGGGATTTGCAGAGTTGTTTGAGCACAGAGTGTGGTTTGGGTTTTAGTTTCTTTTAATGAATGTGAGTAGTTTCAGTATGCAAGAGATTGTTTTTCAACTGATCAGTTACAAGGACAGGTTGCAGTAGTGATTCAAGGCACAACGGTTTGTTTGTTCTTGGATCCTCACAGGAAGGATTCCATCCCCAAGCAATGGGTTAAAGTCAAAAGGAGTAAAATTTCTTGGGATTTGATTATCGATCCCAACACTTCATGTCATCAACATCGTACCACGAAACACCACAAGTAACAATCGACAACACCCATACACAAAGCGCCAAGGATAAATCCCAAAAGATCCCATGAGTATTGGGTGTGCACAACATGTCGGGTTGAGTTGGATATATCCATGTATTAAAACAACAAAAAAATTTGTTTCATAATGAATATGGAATATATCCCATGGCACGAAAATAAAAATCAACAAAAAAATGCAAATAGACATCATGCAAGTTCCAGATGTCTGTGGGGACCAGATCGGGCCTGGAATTGTTCTTCTCATGCGCAAATGTTGAAGCCCGAGTTTAATTGTCAAAGGAAAACGTGCAGGTGTCGAAGACAAACATTGACATCACTTACACCAACGTTTCTTTTAATGAAAACAACAACGAAATATCTCGACTACATGGTGAATCTCCACTCTGCAAGTAGTTTCGATGGGAGAGAATTACAGTTTTTACTTCTTAATATGCAAGATTGTGAAAAGGAAAAGGTATAGGCATTGAGTTATACAAATGGAGACATCATAGTCAGTCTCCTTGCCTTTCTCTCTCTT
>ML822310.1:0-35121 GCA_009831015.1 Picea engelmannii
GATCAATTATTTCCTAAGACACACCAAAACCAAAAATTTTCTCAGCTGTAAAAACTCAAAAAATGACTTGAAGATACTACCTAAAGCTATGATATCCACCCAAAACTCGGCCGAAAGGACGGTTTCATTTTGGGAGTTAACAGAATCCACTGAGCTACCTCTCCTGAGATGCGCCTTTCTCCTTAATGACAAGTCAAAATCTGCGTAATGATGAATTAGGTCGTTTTATCTTCTCTTATAGATACCCGAAAACCTAATTCAATGTTGACTTCTAATTTTATCTCGTATGTTATATTTTTATCTCAATTTGTATTAAAAGCGCCTTTAGCCACTTTTAGCTCAATGTCACTTTCTGATTATAACACCTTTGACTGAGATGACCTCTAGTAACCCTATTTACCTCTTTGTGGCCCTGGCTATAGTCTAACGGGGTTTGTTTAGACCATTAAGCCTCCTCTCTGGAGATCCTATTTGGAAAGGGACATTATGGTCCTCCCTCCCCAAAATTGCTTGTCCTCAAGCAATACCAATCGAGGGTGTTGCAACACTTGCTCACTCTCCCAAGTAACATCCTCTACTGGAAGCCCTTTCCATTTGATCAAACACTCTCTGATGATCCTGCTCCTCAGTTTCCACTCTCAGAACTCCAATACCTCCTCCAGAACAAATTCCAAATGTCCCTCCTCGTCCAATGGGGGAAGCTCCTCTGATGTGCTGATGAATTGTCCCATTTTCTTCTTGAGGCAAGATATGTGGAACACATTATGAATCTTTCTCCCCACTGGAAGCTCTATCTCATAGGCAAACTCGCCTACCCGACATATGATACCGTAAAGTCCATAAAATATGGGCTTGAGATTCTCAGCCCCACTCTTCTTCAAAGATGACTGTCTGTAAGGTTGGAGTCTTAATAAAACCAAATCCCTAAACTCAAAGTTGCGCTCTATCCTGTGCCTATCCGCACTCATCTTCTGTTGATTATGTGTTGTCTACAGGTTCTCTTTTATCAATTTGAGAATCTCATGACTCTCTGTGATCCAATCCTTTTCCTTGGGAGCTCTGCTTTCCCCAAAAACCAAGTCTATCAAAGTGGGAACATCATACCCATATAATTCTCGGAAGGGTGTCATACCAATGGACATGTGGAAAGTGGTGTTGTAACAATGCTCTCCTAAATTCAACCACCTGACCCATGTTATCTGATGTCCACCCACATAGTTCCTCAAATACCCTTCAACCCAATTGTTGACAATCTCCATCTGACCATCTATCTGAAGATGATAGCTGGTGCTGGGTGTCAACTCGGTCCCTACCAATCTAAACAAATCCCTCCAGAATGTCCCAATAAACTGATTGTCTCTGTCGCTAATGATGTTCCTCGGCAACCCATGAAGTATGAATACCTCTCTAAAGAATAACTCGGCTACCTGCACTATGCTGTACTCTGTCGGTATGGCATAGAAGTGAGAAAAATTGGTCAATCTGTCGACAACTACATAGATGCAGTCCTTACCCTAGACCTTGGGTAGGCCTATGATGAAGTCCATCGAGATGCTCTCCCATTTCTGCTCTGGAATGGAAAGTGGCTGAAGTATCCTTGCTCGAAGCGTATGCCTTGACTTGTTTTGCTGGCAAGTCACACACTCACTGATGTATCACATAATGTCCTATTTGAGGCCCTTCCATGATAACCTCTCTTTTATCTGCCTGTAGGTTTTGAAAAGTCCTCGATGGCCTACTAGTGGTGAATCATGAACTGCTGCGAGGATCTTCTTCTTGATCCCTGAATCTGGTACCAAGTAGACTCTATCCTTATATAATATGACATCGTCAATGACCCTATACCTGTCATCTTGAATCTGTCCATCCATAATCTCACAAGTTGTTGGCCCTTGACCAAGTTTTGGAGATCCTTGGTCATGTTTGACCTATTTTGGGATTTCAACAGGTTGGTCGAAGGCAAAGTGCAAGTCGAAGCAGAGATCGCAGGATATTGACCCCTTTTTAGGGAATTTTTGGGTTTTGGGCTTATGTAACGGGTATGGGGATGTCGGCCCATGGGTTTACCCATGTTTAGGCCTCTTTTGTAATGTATAAATAGATATCTAGGTGATGTAAGCTAGTGGTGAATGGGTGTGTACCATGCTAAGTGCAAGTGATGGTTGTAAACGCTTTGTGCAGAATGTGTGAGGCTTGCAAGTCTAAGTGCAAGTAAATGTAAGAGACTATGTAAAGTCTTTTTGTTGTAACCTAGATCGAGGAAGGAGGATCTGGCGGAGTGCGCGCAGATCTCCTGTCCTATGCGGAGTAGGATATTGTGGCTATGTGCATGTAGATGATTGACATGAGATAATAAAGAAGAATAAGAGTTGGTGGATGTATCCCCAGGCTGGGGGTGAACCACGTATATCCTGTGTTATGGTTTCTTTGTGCATTATGGTTGTTTATGTGATTTATGCTTAGTGTAATAATGTATGTTTAGATGTATTTGATATGATAGCTTAGTACTTGGTGATGTAAATAAGTACCAGATCTGATCTATTCTGATGTGCTTAGTGCTTGAATGTGTTGGATCTTATTGAATATTGTGTTGTGCTATAATTAGGGCTTATCTGTGCTGGAGACAAAGGTTAAATACTAATGAGTGGCAATTGCTAAGTGCTCTGTTAAGGTGTTGTAATCACAGATCTGTGTCCCAGCTAAGGTTGTAGACACTGGAGTCCTGCAACCACCCCTACCTCTACCTCGGGTGAGACTTCATCTGCTTCGTGGGTGTTTCCGAAAGGGTCGGTAGTTGGGGTTTTGTTGGTGTGCTGTTGAAGCATTGAACCCTGGGCCTACCCCTATGCCAACAAATGGTTCCATTGCCGGGACCTGAAACTATGATTGCTGGGACCTGAGGAAAAGAAAGAAAGATCTGTGCGTAGATCTTTTGATTTAGTGCACATTATTCTACTTGACTTGCGAAGCTCTGTGCTAAGAAAGGAATCATATCTGAAGAAAAGAGGTAAGATCAGTGAATTTTTTTGTCAAAAAGAGGTAAGATCTGGAAGCTTTGTGCTCTGTTAAAGGTAAGATAAGTGAAATTTTTTGCTTCAAGAGTATGGATCTAGGTGTGTTTGATAAATTTTGTCCTAGTCTGAAAAATAGGGCACAGTTAGAAGAAAATAGGTTTGATATGAGTAGATCTGATAGAAATAAGGAAAGATATGTTATTCCTATGCATAAAAAGAATGTTTGGACTAACAAATGGATGCAGGATCCTAGAAATATTTTTTTGCAGGTTAGCTACTATGATCCTAGTGTGCAGTACAAGAAAAGTTGGGGATAATTTAAGAGAAAGAGAGGATTAAATCTTTGTTACAGTTGCAAAAGACCAGGACATCTTGCTAAGGAATGCCCTGGTAGAAGACCTAGTTGTCTTTTTTTTAAAGCTATAGACCATGAAGTTTTGGATTTCCCTAGAATGATTGCTAAACTTGAAAGAATGAATATGGAATAAGATAAATATGATAAAGACTCATAAATTAAGATTATGAAAAAACCTCAGAAAGAATCAGAGACTGTATTGTCAGAAATAAAATAAACCTTGAATGATCATAGAGATATCAATCTATCATAGATCTTAAAAGACAACGAATGCATAAAAACAAGAATAGGAGACTTCAACATAGACTTTGTTCTGGATGAGGAAACACAGGTGAATGTCATGACAAAAAGTACTTGGGAAATTTTGGGAAGGCCTGCTATGGTTCATTCATTGGGAGGAATAGGATTATTTAGAGAAAAGATAATAACCCTATGCGGAAGACTTACCCAGATATCTATGAATGCTCATGGAAATTCGACAGAGGAAGAGTTTGAGATTATTAAATTTGTTGAGAACAACGCTCCATTTGATTTATTGCTAGGAAAACCCTAGATTGAGAAAGATCAGATCCGTAGAAAAGAAGAAGAAGTCCTAAAAAAGAAAACACAAGAATTAAAAGATTTCATGACTAGGAGAATAACGCACTTGATAGAAGAACGGGAGAACAGGTCGAAGCTGCTCAGAACTAGAGACTTGGGTGTCGAAGTTGAAGGGATATAAGAGAGTAGAGCACCTACCCGAGACAAAGAAGAAGTATTACCTCTGAACCTTATGAAATATCATCAACAACGTGAATTTATTATGCCAAGAGAATATAAGAATCATAATGGGAAGAGGAATTCAGTAAATCAGATCAGAAGGAAGAAGGCTAGAAAGCTCAGCAACAAGAAATAAAAGTTAGAAAAATTGCAAGAAGCTTTAGAAAGAACTTCGCAGAAGGAAAGTCTCCAGAATTCAAACTTCGTCGGAATATCAGAACAACGCAGATTGGCACTTCACCATGGTGGAGCAATATAACCGTTGGAGGCATTATGACCATTAGACCGACGTTCCCGAATGGTTAGAACAATAGTTACGATCATAAATCTCTCCATTGGACCATTGGGACCATGCTGTAACGGATAAAACTACATTGATGAAGGATTCTTGTCCGTTGAAGGGATTCATTACATAGTTGTCTACTTATCCCGTTGAGCGTTGCACTGAGAACAATTTTTCCAATTGTGATTATCCGAGCCCACAGAGAACTAGTTGATTTCGTGCAGTGATTATTTGAGACCTTGCCATCCATTCTGTTGCATTGAGTATTTGTTCATCAACCTGAGATATTCGATCTCGAGGGTGCATGTCAGACGAACTCAACACTGTGGAGAATTCAGTAGAGGAAGTTTTAATCGATATAATGACAGAGAGAGTGATATCCACAGGAGTTCAAGCCTCATCGATGAGAGGAGTACAAGCCTCCCCGTCGACTGCTCGTGAATCCGAACCATCCTGAGTTGCAGAGGAGAAAAGAACCAAGCATAGATATGACTTAGCAAATGCGAAGTTAATCCCATCCATCCTGCCCGAGTACATCCCACCTCTGGCCGGTGTGGTGAGTCATGACAGTGTCCCGAGGGAATTTGACTACACAATCATCACAATGTACCTCCCGAAGGGAATACAAGCAACCATACCAGAGTTGGAGATGATTCCAACCTTGAATATCAATGATTATAAGCTAGGAGACTGCAAGAGATATGGCATGCTCGTGCCTCACAAGTACTTGAAAAAGACCGAGGGAAAGAATTCAAAGATCATTCCCCAGCCATGGACCATGGACATCGCTAGGTCCACTATCTTGAACGTGATGAAGATACCACATTTTGGAAGGCACCATGAGGTTAATGCATGCGTTAAACTCTTGTTGTTGTGATTCCACGACGATTACTTATGGTTAGACAAGCGTATTACCTTCGATCTAGCTCTGATCCATAGGATCACTGGATTGAGCATGCAGGGACCAGACCCGCAGGACTTTTACCCAGGAAAAGCTACAGATAGTGCCCTGGCGCAGAAGATCAAAGACACCTATGGTGATGTAGAGAAGGGGACACGAGGCTACAAGGTAGCCTCCATTAAGAATGGTACAATGCACATTTCTTTCTAGTTGATCACTGGTAAGATAGTAAGGAAGAACATACCCACGCAGGTCATGGGGTTTGTTGTTGACCTCGCTGGAAATTGCATGGAGGGATTACATATGAACTGGGCTATTTACTTAGTCAGCCAGCTAGAAGTGGATTTCTGCGAAGCTCAGTATCAGGGCTATGAGTTCCACTTTAGCTGGCTTTTGATCCTCATCGCATTTATAGCATGGGAGATGCTAGAAGGTGCGACCTTCCCGGACATTGAGTTGTTCAAGCCGCTTGCTACGAAGTTCACCACGCTCTGGTATTCGAGCGATATGGGAAAACAATGGCAGTTGAACGTAGTATTCCATACCTACTATCTACAGTTGAAGAGGGCTATCAAATTTTTCCCTCGTATGACGCCAAACACTCTGGACAGGTTTAGGCCCCTTATGAAGTTCCGCACAGATAGACATTTTATATATATCACTACGCACACAAACGAGAATAAAGAAGAGCGTCAGTCATACTATAATCTCACATAGGAGGACCTGGAAGAAATCACTAAGGAATGGCCCGCACAATTCTCGATCCCGGTCGACTAGGCCTAACTATCCGACCCCGCCCTAATCGGAATTTTGGTGGTTACCCGCGAAGAACATGATGCACCCAGCAACAACATGAGGAAGAAGAAAGGAGAGGTACAAGAGCTGAGCAACACATAAAAAGAGACTACTTCAACTTCACCTAGTAGAGGAGGTGGTGACGAAGTGGAAAAAGAAGAGAAAGAAGAGGAAGAAGATAAGCAAAAGCAAGGCGAAGTAAGACCGCCACAGAATCCCCATGATGACGCAGATCCATCAAAGAAAAGAAAGGTTTCCCCCATGAAGCCTACATCGCGGAAGAATTCCAAAGGAAGTAAGCTGAAGCTACAGACTATGCTCATGGTTGACAACTTCGACTTCATTATCGTAGCCGTATCAGATGCCTCAGAAGATATTTTGCAGAGAACCGAAGCAAAACAAGAGGCTATGTATGATATAATTGAGACAGATCTAAGAGGTGTCCAACAAGCCCTTCAATCCAGCCGCGCAGCGTCCACTGCGCCCCCATCAGATGAAACAAAATTGGGAGATGAACCTTCCCAACTCCGCAGAATAGCTGACGCAACTGAAGCTCGCCTTCATCGTGTGTAGGAAGAGAAAGAACATGTCACAACAGCTCTGAAGCAAGCAAAAGAGGAAATAATAGAGAAATGCAAGGTTGTGTAGCAGGAGAAGGATGCCCTCCAAACGAAGTTCGAAGAAGATAGAGCAAAAATATAGCAGGAGAAAGAATAGTTGCTCGCGGAGTAGATTGAAGTCAGAGAAACAGTCAACAGATAACTTCACTCTATGATGGGCTTAGAACAACTAAATGAAGACCCAATAGAGAATCAAGTGGCGAAGCTTGTTGAAGCCATTTAGTAGCTTCAACAGAGAATAACAGTTCTAGAGCTACAAACAGTGCCAAGCACTCCGCAGGATGTGTGGGATCAAAGAGAATCCACTACTCGGAGCGCAGTTGAGAGAATCAAAGCCTTAGCTTTGGAATGTAAGCAACTTAGCAGTAGAAGTGTGCAAACTTATGAGAGACTTACTGAGGACCCTAAATTGAAGACACTGGAGTCACAACTGTAGGAGGAAAAGAAACAAGCAACAACATTTCAAGAATAGTTGAAGCTCTTGTTAGCAGTTGAGAGAATGAAACGATCCCAGGAAAAACGCAATGTTCAACAACAAGTCCATGCCATACATAGAAAAGTCATGGAAGTGACTCAGAATCTCCAGCCAGTCCAGGATGCAGCTTGTCAGCTTTTTGAAGAGATTGAAAGCCAAGGAGTAGAACTAGAACAAGTATTCATTGCAGTCGAGCAACGCTTGGAAGGATTGGTGAACGAGGCAGTTCTTCAGGAGTTCGTCAAGTAGGAGGCCTTGGTGCAACAACATGTTGAAGCATCCTAAGCCAAGCTCGAGGCATTTGAAGAAGAATTACCTAGAGCAGAGTGACTCGGGATGAGTCACAGGTGAGTGTTAGGGGCATGTTGGCCCTTAACCAAGTTTTTGATATCCTTGGTCATGTTTGAACAAGTTTTGGATATCTCGGCCCCCTTTTAGGGCATTTTTGGGTTTTGGGCTTATGTAACAGGTATGGGGATGTCGGACCATGGGTTTACCCATGTTTAGGCCTCTTTTGTAATGTATAAATAGATAGCTAGGCGATGTAATCTAGTGGTGAATGGGTGTGTACCATGCTAAGTGCAAGTGATGGTTGTAAACGCTTTGTGCAGATTGTTTGAGGCTTGCAAGGCTAAGTGAAAGTGATTGTAAGAGGCTATGTAAAGGCTTTGTGTTGTAACGTAGATCGAGGAAGGAGGATCTGGAAGAGTGCGCACATATCTCTTGCCCTATGTGGAGTAGGATCTTGTGGCTTTGTGCATGTAGATGATTGTCATGAGATAATAAAGAAGAATAAGAGTTGGTGTACGTAGCCCCAGGCTGGGGGTGAACCACGTATATCCTGTGTTATGGTTGCTTTGTGCATTATGGTTGTTTATGTGATTTATGGTTAGTGTAATAATGTATGTTTAGATGTATCTGATATGATATCTTAGTACTTGGCGATGTAAATATGTACCATATCTGATCTATTATGATGTGATTAGTGCTTGAATGTATTGGATCTTATTGAATACTGCGTTGTGTTGTAATTAGGGATTATCTGCATGTTAGACAAAGGTTAAATAATAATGAGTGGAAATTGCTAAGTGCTTTGTTAAGGTGTTGTAATCACAGATCTGTGTCCCAGCTAAGGTTGCAAACACTGGAGTCCTGCAACCACCCCTGCCTCTACCTCGGGTGAGACTTCATCTACTTTGCAGGTGTTGCTGAAAGGGTCGATAATTAGGGTTTTGTTGGTGCATTTTTGAAGTGTTGAACACTGGGTCTGCCCCTGTGCCAACACAAGCGAACTGGTTCTTGGAATATTCCACTAACAAGTGGGATTTCCAATCTGTTGAAATCTCCATCAAAGAACATGGTGCAGGTCTTCTAGATAGCACATCGGCCACAATGTTATTCTTCCCCTTGACATACTGTATGTCAAAGTCGAATTCTTGTACCTTTGTCACCCATTTTTGTAGGTGCTCAGTGAGGTCCTTCTGCTCAAGGAAATACTTCAAGTTGTTGTGATCTGTTTTGACCACGGATTTGCTGCCCACCAAATATTGTCTGAATTTGGTCAAGGCATGCATGATTTCCATCATCTCCTTGTCATATATGGAGTACAACCTCTCGAGCTAACTGAGCTTCCTGTTCTAAAATAAAATGGGGTTTCCTCCCTACATCAAAACTGCCCCTATGCCATTGCCAGATGCATCACACTCTAATACAAATTGAAGAGTGAATTCTGGTAATGCTAACACTAGGCATGTGCCCATTAATTTCTTCATGTGATCAAAGGATTTTTGTGACTCATTAGTCCAGACGAAATCCCCATGCTTGGTGAGATCCATTAGTGGTGCTCCTAGCTGAGAAAATCCCTTGACAAACCACCGATAATAGTTTCATAACCTGAAGAAGCTCCTCAACTCTGTCACATTCCTGGGTGTTGGCCAATCTAGAATGGCCCTGATCTTCTCCTGGTGTAACTGTACCCCCTGTGCAATGATGATGTGGCCCAAGTAAAGTAGCTCTGTCATACTGAACTCATGCTTGGAATATTTGGCATATAGTGACTGGGCCTCCATGATTCTCAATACCTCATCCAAGTGCCTCATATGCTCCTGCCATGTATTGTTGTAGACCAAGATGTCGTCAAAGAAAATCAAGACTGATTTCCTTAACTGATCCCTAAATATGTGGTTCATACAAGACTAAAATGTAGCTGGTACATTGGTTAGCCCAAATGGCATAACCAAAAACTCGAAATGTCCAAAGTGACATCGAACTGTCATCTTCTCTATGTCCTTCTCTCGGATGATGATCTGATGATACACAAAGCGTAGATCAATATTCGAGGAGAAAACTGCCCCATGCAGTTCATCCATAAACTCGTCAATGCGAGGGATATGATACCGGTTCTTGATGGTTTTCTTGTTCAACACTCGGTAATCAATGCACATCCTCATGCACCCTCCTTCTTCAGAACTAAGACAACTGAAGAAGCAAATGGATTACTGCTAGGTTTGATGTGTCCCATCATTAGAAATTCCTTAATTTCTTTCTCTATCTCATCCTTGAACCTCCTAGGATGACGATAGGGTGGCGCGATCATAGGTTTGGCCCCCTCCTCCAACTCAATGGTGTGATCAAACCCCTTTTCAGGTGGCCTCCCTGGTGGAATCGACCCAAAAACATGTTGATGTCGTCCCAACAAGTTCCTGATCTCTGTATGATACTATTGTCGAACCTCTGAATCCTTCTGCATAGTGATCAAGCACTCTGCGACATATGCTACCTCCCCATGTATGAATATCCTCTCCATCCTCTTGGCCAAAACTGTCTTGGGTGCTCATGTTGACATGCCTCTTAGAACAACCCTCTTCCCGTCACTGTCTCTGAAGCCCATATCCAAGGTTTGGTAATTGGTGGTGATTTTTCCCAAGGTGATCATCCACTGGATTCCCAATACCACATCTATGTCAGATAGGTCAACCGAATAAATTGTGTCTCTCAATGTGTAGGTTCCTAACTTTATCTCCAAGTCCAAAACTCTGTCTAGACACTCCACTGTATGGACATCTGCCACTGCAACATCAAACCCCTCAAACTCCTCTATCTGAAGTGCCCATATCAATAGCAATGAAGCATCAATGAATTTGTGGGTGGCCCCACCATCTATCAGGGTGATTGCCCGTTTTCATTGAATAGTCCCTTTTGTAATGTCCCCAAGGCCGAGCCCAGTTGTAAATCTGATGTATGAAATGAATTGTAAATATGTGTTATAGGATGGTGAGCCAAGTTTTGTATAAGCCAATAGGCTTATGTGATTGTTAGGCTAGAGAGCCTAAGGGTTGGAGGCCAAGGGCCTAATTTTGTACCTGTATGTATGCAGCACCTTAATAAATATAAACACCACCATGTGCAGACCGACCACGATGAATGAGTGAAGGGGGACTAAGAATCCACAGAGAAGGCAAGGGATTAGGGGCTGGAAGGTGGGAAAAAGGGGCTAAGTGTTTAGCCTAGGGGGCTTAAGCCTTGGGAGTAATATTTTATTATTATTCCAAAGAACATGTGCATTTTATGTTTTTATCCTAAGTCCTTGGCAACGGGAAAATGTGCAAAGCGGATGCATGCTGATGAACACATGCAGTTCCAAGGGTGACAAGTGTCAACCCTGGTGCATGCGAATAAAACAACCAAGAAGAGCCGCGAGAGGGGGTTCTCCTCCATTCCACCCGATGACCTGAGTGCGTACGACCTCTGAACGGTACGACGGATCCAACCTCTGTAGAAAAACCTCGTACACCTTCTGAACTGAAAAACCCGTGTATACTCCGTACTGAACCAGAAGCCTGTGATTGATTCCGAAAGAGCCAGTTTCATCTATGTTTTGAACTGGAAAAGCCCGAGTTGTGTCTGGAGAATCCGTGTGCATCCTCTTTCTGACAAAGTGAGCCTGTGCGTGGAGTCCCTGTCCGAATCCGTGACCATGAGACCATCCTATGATTGCTGAACTAGTTTGGGAAAGCCTGTGTATATTTTCCCTGTGGGTTGTTGTGGCCATGCAGTACTGGACTGCGTGTGGCTTGTTGGCCTGTGAGCGATTCTCTCTAGGTAAGAGAGTGTGCGGAGGAAGGAGAGGACTCCTAGAAGGAACCCTGTAGCTGCCACAGAGCCCGAAGACTTTTGGTCTGGTTTGTTGCTGTAACCCAAGGCAAGGGAGGTTAGTAGCTGAAGGACTGTCCAGGTGACAAAGAAGGTGTATACTCCTGGGGTGGAACAGGCATGTGGGGAATGAGGGTCTGTGGGCAGTGAGTGTGGGTGGTTCTTGGGAGAGAATCCCTTCCTTGTGGCTGTGTGTTGTTTTCCCTGTAACCTCAGCCTAGCCTAGGATTCCTTGCCTTGGGGTGGAGCTTAGTCCCAGCTCCGGGGTGACCCACTGCTGAGCTGATGAGTAGTGCGGTCTAAGGCTGGGAGGTTCATGGAAGGCCTGCACTTGGTTGGTGGAACTTCCACTGTTTCAAAGATAAGTACCTGATTATGCTTTAATCATGTTTTGCATGACTGTGCTGCTTAT
Source organism: Picea engelmannii (assembly GCA_009831015.1). NCBI lineage: Eukaryota > Viridiplantae > Streptophyta > Pinopsida > Pinales > Pinaceae > Picea > Picea engelmannii. Next base: position 11,767 of record ML822310.1, read on the forward strand.
TTTATCATGAATTCCGCTGTGTATATGAATTAATATTAAATAGTATTGATTGTTGATTATGGCAGTAATTCGTATGAATACTCTGTGTTGAATGTGTTTAACTTGTTTTAAATGCATGTTATTAATTATGAGTGAGAATGTTGTTATTCCGCGTAGTAACACCTACACAGTAGTGAGCGAAAGGGGTGTTACAGTTTTGTATCAGAGCCAAGGTTTCGACGCTGAGCCTAGATGGTCCAGTTGAGTGGTCTTTGGACCAAGGGTGTGAGGAGAAATTGGGTCTGGAAGGCCAATTTCGGACCCTGGTTTGCTCCGAAGTGTCAAGGAGTTACTTGACAAGTTTTTAAGCTTAGGAGGTTTAGTGGCATGTGAAACCGCAGCTGGTGTGGTCTATGGCCACAGAGAGATAGGTTTCCACATCGATAGTGTTAGAACCTTAGGATCGGTTTGGTAGGGAAGGTGAGCCCTCGTGACCATCGGATCTGGAAAATGTGCGTAGGTTTAAATCCCTTTTGAATTGCACAAGAGTGTGGGAATCGCGATACGCGAACTCCCAAAAACCCAAGAAGATCTACACCGTAGATCGTAGGAATCTATTTGACCATCTGATTCGGCGGAGGAGTAAACCGTAGATTTTGGGATTTCGACAGATGGAGGTTCGAGATGTGGGGTGCACGAACTCCCGATGCCTGAAACCCTGAAATGCCGAAAATATCTACACTGTAGATCGTGGGGAGAAGAACTTGACCGTTGGATCAAGTTGTTTAGTAGACAGTGATTTTGGGATTTCAGTAGATGGAGGTTCAAGATGTGGGGTGCACGAACTCTCGATGCCCAAAACCCTGAAATGATGAAAAGATCTGCGCCATTGATCTGAGGAGGGGATTTGACCGTTGGATTCCTTGCTTGGAATGGACATGGGCACATGAATGTGTACCACGTGCCAGTGAGTCAAGAAGACAGGTGAGAGTGGTGGGACCTGAAGACGTCACCAAAGGTGATGTGGACCCTCTTGAATGTACTACATGCCACTGTGGTGAAGGGCGACAACTGTGCTGTGGGTTCGGAGAATAAAGTAATTCGCGATTTTGGAATTCGCAAAGGAGGAGCACGAAGGCTCAACACTCCAACTCGTGAAGTCGCGAGTTGGCAAATAAGTGCTAACACTTAGCCCTAGCCTACAGTCATGCATAGCAGGCGCTAGCGAGGAGGGAGCCATACCCGTATCGCATCTCGGGTATCGGTGTTTGGAGGAAATGAGTCGAGGGTATTCGACTCATGAACTTGCAAGATCATGAGTTGCAAAAGGGTGACTTTGGTTACGAAGATTAACTGTTGGATCTTCATGGACCGAGATTCCGAAGTCCCGAAATTTGCAGAGCTCAGAAAACTTTGTGAATTCGAAACGTCTTTTGTTCTTGTTCGTATTGGCTTATAAATGTTGTGGATTGTTCGTGAAGTTTTAATGGCCTGAGAAACTTCGAATTGAATTGCACAGTGCGTGTGTAGAGTTCAATGAGGGTTAGAACTCCAGTTAACCAACGCCGAGTATGGAGTGGGAAAAGGTGCAGATTACCCCTGAAATAGAAGACGAATGGGAAGGAAAGGATGTCAACCTGGGAGTCGAAGGATCGAACTCCAATGGGAATGGAATATAATTAGACAAGGAAGGACACATGATGAAACTCATTGAAATATTGCAAAAAGATGCCCAGGCTCACCGAGATGATAGTCGAAGGCTCATGAAAATCAGGGATCGACAGGGTGAATTCAACTTAAAAATATTGAAGAACTTGGAAAGAATAGAAAAGAAATTAGAAAAAGAAAGTGACACAAGCAGATCAAGAAGCCTCTGAGAGGAGAAGAAGATCGAGGAGTGGTAGCAGACATTATCGTTTCTCCCCGAAACATTCTGGCAAGGAAACACACAGTAGTTCAAGCCCGTCCCCTACCAGAAAACACCGAAAATCTGGAATGGATGAATTGAAAGGGGAGATGAACAAGATTAAGCCTCCAACATTCAATGGAGAACATAAGAAGGAGGAAGATGCCGAGACATGTTTTCTTGGCATGAAGAAATATTTCCAACTGCAGAATTACTCCGCCCATGCAGAAGGAAGAATTGCAATGTATCAACTGAAAGGAAAAGCATCCATGTGGTGGGATCAGTTTGTGCAGGTGCAACACATCAGAGAGAAAGAGGTCACTTGGAAGGATTTTAAGAGGTATTTTGAGAAGAAATACCTGACCAAAAGGTACTATGACAGAAAGATGAAGGAGTTCTTCAAACTCAAGTTGGGTAGCATGACCATGGATGAGTATGAACGAAGTTTTTTGGAACTTCTGAAGTATGTTCCGTTCATCAAAGACAAGGGTGTCAAAATTCATAGGTATCTGAGTGGACTACCACCTCCCATTGGTGACAAGATTCAATATGACGATCCTAAGACCATGGAAGAAACCATAAGAAGAGAGAAATGATTATACGAACAACAAAGAGAAAATCCTACCTTTCGGAAGGCATGGGATGACCAGAAGAGGTTTAAGAAAGACAGAGGCAGAAGGGAAACAGGCCTCCCTTTTTCAAGAACAACCCTTGGGGACTGTTAGAGAGTCTAGGAAAGTTGAAGGGAGTGAGCATATGCCAAGGCCTCCACCTATGGAGTGTTGGGGTTGTAAAGGGAATCATAGGTACAGAGACTGCCCGCACATAAAAGATAAAGCGAGAACTGTCCATACTGTTCAGTAAGCTGAAATAGTGGAGGATATGGGCAACAGAATGCCGAGGATCTATGTATCCTTGGACAACAAGCAAGCAGAGTTTCAATCGCACATGATTGAAGTGGAAGGTATGATCAACAACCGACCACTTGTTATTTTAATTGATTCAGGGGCTAGCCATATTTATATAGATCCTAGAGTGGTGGAAAGTTTGCACCTAACGAGAAGCAAACATGATAAGTGTTGGTTAGTGTAGTTGGCCATAGGGACCAAGAGGAAGGTCACTGAATTGGTTAAGTCCTGTTCAGTGGACATGAAAGGAATGAGCACTAAGGCTGAATTGAATATTCTGCCTTTAGGCTCTTATGATTGCTTAATTGGGATGGACTAGTTGGACCAGCACCATGCCCTTTTGGACTACCACAACAAGAGGTTTACGTGCCTGAACGAAGAGGGAAATCAGGTAACAGTCCAAGAAATTCCCAGAGCCATGGCTGTTAGGGAAATCTCAGCAATGTTGTTGAAGAAATGTTACTAGAAGGGCTGTCAATTATTTGTAGCTCGGGTGGAAGAAGCATCCCGAGATGTAGTCTCGAATCTGGAAGACCATGAGGTACTCAAAGAGTTCAAGGAAATATTTCAGGAGGTACCTAGACTACCTCCGAAGAGGGACATTGATTTTTCTATAAATTTGATGCCTGGAGCAGCTCCAGTTTCAAAGGATCCTTATAGAATGAGTATGCCAGAGCTGAAAGAGTTGCATTTGCAGCTCAAAGAGCTACTAAAGAAAGGTTACATTCACCCTAGTGTGTCACCGTGGGGAGAACCGGTCCTATTCGTGAAGAAGAAAGATGGGACGCTGAGACTGTGCATTGATTTTCGACAGTTGAATAAGGTCACTGTCAAGAACAAGTATCCTCTGCCAAGGATTGATGATCTTTTTGATCAGTTGAAGGATGCGAAAATATTTTCAAAAATAGACCTCAGATCTGGATATCACCAAGTGAGAATAAATGATGAGGACATCAACAAGACCTCCTTTAGAACAAGGTACGGTCATTATGAGTTCATGGTGGTGCCATTTGGATTGTCAAACGCACCTGCTTTTTTCATGTGCTTAATGAATGGAGTGTTCAAAGATTATTTGGACAAGTTTGTCACAGTCTTCCTGGATGATATCTTGGTGTATCCCAAGACAGAGGAAGAACATGAGAAACACCTAAGAATGGTGTTGCAGGTGTTGAGAGAACACCTGCTATACGCAAAACTGAGAAAGTGCTCATTTTATCAAAGGCAGATTCATTACTTGGGGCACATTATATCAAAGGAAGGGATCGTTGTGGATCCTGAAAAGGTTGAGGCCATTCGAGAATGGTTAGCGCCAAGGAATGTGGTGGAAGTTAGATCTTTTATGGGTCTGGCAGGATACTATAGAAGGTTTATAGTCGGATTCTCAAGGATAGTTCATTCTATCACTTCCTTGCAAAGGAAGGAGCAGAAGTTCCAGTGGATTGAAGAATGTGAGAGCAGCTTCCAGCGATTGAAGAAGTTGCTAACCAGCGCTCCAATCCTGAAGATTATAGATCCAAATAAGCATTACATAGTGTGCACCGATGCGTGTAAGGAGGGGCTGGGAGGAGTTCTCAGCCAAGAGGGATTTGTAATTTGTTATGAGTCCTGAAAGCTGAAAGAGCATGAAAGGAATTATGCCACTCACAATTTAGAGCTAGTAGCAATCATCCACGCCTTGAGGAAATGGAGACACTACCTCATGGGAAAAAGATTCGAGTTGAGAACAGACCATAATGGTCTGAAGTATTTATTTGATCAACCGACTTTAAATTCCAGGCAAATCAGATGGCTGGAGTTTATGTGCGAATATGACTTTGATATCAAGCATATCAAAGGGAAAGAAAATAAGGTGGCTGATGCACTCAGCAGAAAATTGCACGAATTACATGCTACAACTATTAGCATGTATAGGACTGAGATCAAAGATAGAATTTTAGAAGCTGCAAATACTGATTTGCAGTACAGAGGTCTTGTAGCAAAGCTACAACAGCATGAGAGACTACAGACCAAGGAAAGTTACAACTTGGGAATTGATGGCTTACTTCTATATAAAAACAGAGTGTATGTACCCAATGTCCGAGAATTGAAGCTGGCAATTCTAAATGAAATGCATAACGTGGCTTATGCTAGACATCTTGGATATCAGAAGACTGTGGCAGCAGTCAAAATCCATTATTTTTGGCTGGGTCTGAAGAAGGAAATCGTTGAATACATCGCCAAATGTATGGAGTGCCAGAAGGTTAAGGCTGAGCATAGGCACCCAACAGGGTTTCTGCAGCCTTTACCCATTCCTGAATGGAAATGGGACGTGGTAACAATGGATTTTATCACAGGATTTCCCAGAACAAGCAAGCATCATGATTCAATCATGGTGGTGGTGGACAAGCTTACTAAAGCTGCCCATTTCATTCCACTGAAAACCACCCACAGGGAAGCAGATGTTGCTAATATCTTCTTAAAAGAAGTTGCATGCTTGCATGGAATTCCTAAGACAATTGTGTCTAATAGGGACCCAAAATTCACCTCGAATTTTTGGAAAGGACTGTTTAAGGGATTCAAAACGAATCTGAATTTTAGTACAGTGTATCATCCCGAGTCTGATGGATAGACAGAGAGAGTGAACAGAGTAATAGAAGACATGCTGAGAATGTATGTGATGGATAAACCATCAAGGTGGGAAGACTACATGCATTTGGTAGAATTTGCCTACAATAATGGGTATCATGCATCGTTGAAGATGAGCCCATTCGAAGCACTTTATGGAAGAAAGTGMAACACTCCAATGAGYTGGGATAATCCAGTTGACAGAGCAGTAGTTGGGCCTGAGCTGCTCAAAGAGATGGAAGACCAAATGATAAGAATTAAATAGAATCTAAAAGCTGCCCARGACAGRCAAAAAAGTTACGCTGATAGTAACAGAAACTACARAGAATTCAAAGTGGGTRACCATGTTTTTCTGAAAGTGAAAACTAACAGGAGTTCCCTGAGGTTGGGAAGTTGCACCAAATTGGTAGCCAGATTTTGTGGGCCATTTGAGATYCTGGAAAGGATTGGGCCAGTTGCATACATGCTTGCATTACCTGCATCTATGACTGTACATAATGTGTTTCATGTTTCACTGCTTAAGAAATATGTACCTAATGCTAATCATGTTATCGATTGGAATGTGATTCAGGTGGAACCAGAAGGTGTCCTGCAAGTGCATCCTGTTCGCATATTGGACAGGAAAATCAAACAACTMTGRAATCGAGCTATAGAGCTTGTAAAGKTCCAGTGGACCTGGTACGGTCCTGAGGACGCGACATGGGAGAATGCAGATGTTATGCGGGCAGAGTACCCACATCTTTTGAAWTTTTTTGAAAAGCTTGCAGATGTTGTGTAAAGTTGCACTGAGGACAATGCAAAAATAAGGGAGGGGGATTGTAATGTCCCCAAGGCCAAGCYCAGTTGTAAATMTGATGTATGAAATGAATTGTAAATATGTGTTATAGGCTGGTGAGCCAAGTTTTGTATAAGCCTGTAGGCTTATGTGATTGTTAGGCCAGAGAGCCTAAGGGTTGGAGGCCAAGGGCCTGATTTTGTACTTGTATGTATGCAACACCTTAATAAAATATAAACACCGCCATGTGCAGACCGACCACGATGAATGAGTGAAGGGGGACTAAGCATCCACAGAGAAGGCAAGGGATTAGGGGCTGGAAGGTGGGAAAAAGGGGCTAAGTGTTTAGCGCTTAAGCCTTAGGAATAATATTTTATTATTATTCCAAAGAACATGTGCATTTTATGTTTTTATCCTAAGTTCCTGGAAAAGGGAAAACGTGCAAAGTGGATGCATGCTGATGAACACATGCAGTTCCAAGGGTGACAAGTGTCAACCCTGGTGCATGTGAATAAAACAACCAAGATGAGCCGCGAGAGGGGGTTCTCCTCCATTCCACTCGACAGCCTGAGTGCATACGACCTTTGAACGGTACGATGGATCCAACCTCTGCAGAAAAACCTCATACACCTTTTGAACTGAAAAACCCGTGTATACTCCGTACTGAACCAGAAGCCTGTGATCAATTCCGAAAGAGTCGGTTTCATCTCTGTTTTGAACCGGAAAAGCTTGAGTTGTGTCTGGAGAATCTGTGTGCATCCTCTATCTGACAGAGCGAGCCTGTGCATGGAGTCCCTGTCTGAAGCCGTGACCGTGAGACCATACTGTGATTGTTGAACCAGTTTGGGAAAGCCTGTGTTTGTTTTCCCTGTGGGTTGTTGTGGCCACACAGTACTGGACTGCGTGTGGCTTGTTGGCTTGTGAGCGATTCTCTCTATGTGAGAGAGTGCATGGAGGAAGGAGAGGACTCCTGGAAGGAACCCTGTAGCTGCCACAGAGCCCGGTGACTTCTGGTCCAGTCTGTTGTTGTAATCCAAGGCAAGGGAGGTTAGCAGCCGAAGGACTGTCTAGGTGACAGAGAAGGTGTATACTCCTGGGGTGGAATAGGCATGTGGGGAATGAGGGTCTGTGGGCAGTGAGTGTGGGTGGTTCTTGGGAGAGAAACCCTTCCTTGTGACTATGTGCTATTTTCCCTGTAACCTCAGCCTAGCCTAGGATTCCTTGCCTTGGGGTAGAGCTTAGTCCCAGCTCGAGGGTGACCCACTGTTGAGTTGATGAGTAATGCGGTCTAAGGCTGGGAGGTTCGTGGAAGGCCTGCACTTGGTTGGTGGAACTGCCACTATTTCAAAGATAAGTACCTGATTATGCTTTAATCATGTTTTGCATGACTGTGCTGCTTATTTTATCATGAATTCCGCTGTGTATATGAATTAATATTAAATAGTATTGATTGTTGATTATGGCAGTAATTTGTATGAATAATCTGTGTTGAATGTGTTTAACTTGTTTTAAATGCATGTTATTAATTGTGAGTGAGAATGTTTTTATTCCACGTAGTAACACCTACACAGTAGTGAGCGAAAGGGGTGTTACACCTTTGATCTGGAGGGTATCATACCTGGGAACACCAAAAAGGGTCACTATGACTCCTTCCTTTGTTGGTTTTCGTCTGTTAGCCTACTTAGGAGGATGTTGAACTATCGGTGGGTGGGTCTCTGCCGATATCAGTGGTCTACGAGGAGGATGATCCTTTGCCTATGTTGACTCCTCCTCTGAGCTAGTGGATCCACAATATTTATCCTCCTCCTCATTGTCCACATTGTCTGCTGCCACCTCAATATAATTAATCTCTCCCTTACCCATGCACCTGTGGCCTATGACCCAAGGGTCTCTGTAGCTGAAGAAAAGCTTCTTCCTCATAATCTCTTGCCTCATATAATCATCCAACTTCTCCTTTCCCTTCCATTCTCTCTGGAATGGCTTCCTGTCTCGGTCCTTTTGTGGTACAAAGGGTTTGGAAAAGGGTTTAGTCTTTGGCACCGAGTCTGCTAAATATTGAGTGCGTAAGATGGTATCCTACAAGGTGTGATGTGTGTATTCCTTCACCCATCCTCTCAAGGGATACATGAGTCCTTCTCTGAATAACATGATCATCCTGGGCTCTGATATATCTGTGATTGCCACTACTACCTGCTGAAACTCCGTGATGAATGCCTCTTCTATGCCAGTTTGTCTCAACTAGGATAGATCCCTGAAGTGGATCTCAGGATCCCTCCTGTCAAACCTGTCCATGAGTCTCTCTGTGAAATCCCTATAGGAAGTGATGTGACTATGTCCCAACATCACCAATCCATGATGCCACCACTCCTGTGCCTCACCCTCCAAGTGTAGGGTAGTGAATCTGATGGACTCTGTCTCGGTCATCCGGTTGAGCTTGTAGTATGTGTCTAGATTTTGTACCCAAGCTCTGGCGGTGCATTTGGACGATCCGTCAAAAGAAGGTATGGTGAGTTTACCAACTTTCTGGATGAAATCAATGTTACTCCCTTGCTGCTGCTGCTATCCTCCTCTCTGTGGCTCTCTGGGGCGGTTCCTAAGTCCAATTCTAGAATACTCGACCAAGGTCATGTCCTGATGGAAGTCACAACCCAATGATGCATAGTCCCTCATGTACTCTCCAATGTCCTCCACCTGAGTAGGTGACCTTTGTGATATCGACTGTTATGTTGCTGTTGGGGGTGCCCTCTGGAAACTAGGGAATAATGGCTTAGGAATCCTACTCGAAGAGGTGTATGTGCGAGTAGGAGACTAGGGTCTACTGCCTGCCCCTAAGTTCCCTTGTGTTGCATGTGGGGCTTGTGTTCCCGTGGTGTCCACTATAGACAATATATCAACCATCTATGCCAAGGACTGAGTCATGGCCTGCTGACTAACTTCCAGATTGTCGAGTACCTACATGAAGGATGCCTCTGGGTCTATAGGGGCCTTACCACTACCCTCTGGTCTCTCATAGATGTCTCTTAACATCCTCTTTGCCTCATTATCAATCTCACTCTCTTCCCTTCTCTTTTCTTTCCTCTGTGCCTCTTCCTCTTCCTCTAAGCTCGGAGGAAAAGGGTGAAAATCATGTCTAGGTCTTCCCTCCTTGCATTTATTGTAAGTGACATATTCGTCACCTACATGCTCACAACCCCCTGGGTCTTCTGCTGCACTCATCATCTTTAGTCACAGGCTGGCAGGACTAAAGCTATGATACCACTGTAATGTTCCTAACTTGAATAGTCTGGGAAACTATGCTAATGTGTGTGTATGATTAATTGTTTACAACATATATATTGAGTTTACATATGGTAAATGAGACAAAAGACTATAAATTGTATATTATGATATCTCCAGAGTACAATGTTGAATGCGAATGACAATAAAATAAATCACTCGACTAGATCAATGAAAAAATGATCTTAGCTGTAATACAATACGCAAACTAAAATGATAATACCCGATGATAGATGACACTACGAGATCAATGGATGATCTGCAAGCTATGGCAGCTCACGCGGTAACTGCTGCAAGTCTAGAAAGTTTTCCCTGGTGGCTAGATATCTCATATCGGTATGGAAACTGTCCCTAACAATGTGCCATGTTTTCCCTCTTGCCCCTCTATTGGTGTGTCTGGACACAGATGGATCCCCTTGGGGGAATGCACCCTTCTACTATTGGAAAACTGCACCCTAGTGATTCCACCGTTGGAATCAGCTGAGATGTGTCTCAAACTGATCTCCTTGGCCTACTATGAAATGGGTCAGAAGGGTTTCCCTGGATCTATTATGATGATCGCTCGAGAACCCCGAATGTGTGCTCCCCAAGTGTCGTACTCCCAATGTCTGGAAAATGCATCCATGATGATTCCCTCATCAGAATTTGATGAGAAACCAAGGAAAAGATGCATATGGCCCACCTCTCAAATGGGTCAGAGGGGAATCTATGAAATCTTCGTGAATGGGACAAGTCGATCCACTAAACCTCTTCATAAGTTGCGCCCTCTCCTTGAACAAGTGCGCCCCTGCTGTTGAACTCTGTAGAAATATTACTGAAGACTAATGGAAGACCTATGTGATCTCCCTGATGACTAGGGTGTGCCTCTCAACACCGAAATCAACCACTGGTGTATTCCTCTTGGAATCCATTGAGCTACCTCTCCTAAGATGTTCCTTTCTCCTCAATGACAAGTCAAAATCTGCATAATGATGAATTAGGTCATTGTGCCTTCTCTTATAGCCTCCTAAAACCCTAATTCACCGTTGACTTCTAATTTTAGCTCATATGTTCTGTTTTTATCTCAAGTTGGCTTAAAAGCGCTTTTAGCCACTTTTAGCTCAATGCCACTTTCTAATTATAACACCTTTGACTGGGATGACCTCTAGTAACCATGTTTACCCCTTTCTGGCCCTGGCTATAGTCTAACGAGGTTGTTTAGACCATTAAGCCTCCTCTCTGGAGCTCCTATTTGGAAAGGGACATTACATGGCTCCAAATTATCACTCTACTGGATTGATTTGCACCATCAAAAATTACTTACAGTTCAGCTAGGGCGTGTAGGAAGATTGGGGGGCACATTCCCAGCTATGGGCTTGCAATATTAGGAGAGTTAATCCTCAGTTGGGAAAAATCGCTTGGGAACTAATGATAAGAGGACCTTTGCAACAAATTTCCATCCTATTGGACTCATTACAGTCAACCACAATAGTCTCTACATCTTTGTAACCAGATTTTGAGTTTTTGGCACTCTTTATTATATAAATAATACAATATTGGGAGGTAATTCTATCTATTTTTGTGTGATTTATTTTCCATTTCATATATTTTCTCTCATGGAGATCCCAATATATATGTTGTTGTTCCAAACATAGAAAACACAATCATAATTATATCAGAACGCATGCTACAACAATTATTTCACTAACTGTATGATAAAATGCCCGAACCACATAAATTAACATAATCATAACAACAAGCAAATATCATAACAACTACAGTTAGGGAGGTATAAGGAGATGGTGAACCATAGAAAATGACAATCAAAACACATTGGAACCCTCTCAAAAATAGTCAACAAGAATAAGCCATTTGGTAAGTCCCTAAGAGCATATCTCCTAAGTGTTTGACGAGAGTCCAACAAGAAAACTATCAGATTCTTAGCTCAAAATTATTGTGAATCTTACAACTAACAAGTTTAAGAAACAAATCACTCTTTTATATTCCTTAGGGCTTCAGTTTCATTTATCATTTCTCTTAACTCTTTAATTCTCCTTAACCAACATGCATTAATTTCCTTCATATGATAAGGTGAAGGAAGTTTTTGTTCCTTTCTCAGAGCTTCATTTAAACTTGAGACTTTAGCTGAAAATATGTTCACAACTTCTTTGAAAAATTATTCATCATTTTCCAAATATTTCTGTAGATATTCTTTGAAATTCTCTATTCTGTAGGAAAATCTAGAAATACTTTGGGCAAGCTCCCAAATTTCCTTAATTATATCAAATATTTTTTGTATGGCATCACCAACATATTTTCTTACAGCCCACAATAAACTTGATGAGCCTTTGTATTTCATACTTCTTTCGGTGATGTCCTCCAATTCAAGTATAGGTTGAATAAAACTTAAAGGTTCTGTAAACAATGGTCTTGGTACCAAAGTCACTTCTAATTCTTTTACCCTTTTCTTTAATTCCAAATTCTCTCTTTCCATTTTTTCAATTGATTGTCTCAATGCATCTCCAATAGCTCCATGAAAGTTTTCAATTTTAGATGGTGCTACTCCATCCAAGTCAATCGAATATTTCCATTGTTCCGATGGCTTCTTATTTTTGGTATGAACTGTTTGTAACAATAGTTTTTTGGTTTCACGATTGTATGCCGCATGGTGTAGAGTAAGTCAAATGTGGGATGAAGACAATGATCGTTTGAGAACTAATATGATCTTGAATAAATAACTTTTCGAGAGTGTTGTGAAGCATCCATGTTTTAGAGATACACCCTTCATTATATTAGTAAACAATATAATATTTTTGAGGAGATGATAATAATAATAATAATAATAATAATAACAATAATCTATTTTTAAGGTCATGGAAAAGCCACACCAAATTGGTGCATGAGACCCCCTTGTTTGTGGGACAAGGGACCCCCCTCCGCCCAATGATTTGACTGGTAAAGTCTATGGAGGTATACATACCCTACCCCCCTCTGGATTTGAACTTGTGACCTCTTAAGAGGAAACACCTTAACATAGTGCTACTTACTATATGTGAAAAGTTTAAGGATTTCAACTTGGTGAAGACACATCACAATGATTAGTCGCAGGCCCATCAAGCTTATCATTATGTGGCAATGAAATTCAAGGACCTTAATGCATCTCTTAACAACCATAAGTTATTTGTATGGAAAATGAAGGAGAAATTCAACAATGCTTTAACATTCAACGAGTTTGTAAGATACTAATGTTAAGGTGTTCCAACAATAGACATGATTAATGTCTACTATCATCTCGGGGCAAAAATGGTGTCTATTTTAATCTTGTCAAAGAAGATAAGAATGTGAGTTGGTGTGAATAAATTGCCCAAGAATGAAACCTCGTGATTACAAAGCATTGGTGCCAAACTTAAGGAGTTGGTGAAAATGGGAATGCCTTTAATTAGAAAGGAAATTTTCAAACACCAAATGGTAATGACACATATACTTTGAAAAGAAAAAACAAGTTTAGAGGTAGACTATTCTAGGTCATAATATGTTGTCTACATCTAGTTTTTTTATATATACAACACCATTTTCTAAGACTAGACAAGACTTAAACTCAAGTAAACTTGAATACATTTTAGACACCAAATTAGGGCTCAAAACTACTTGTCCATATTCCAAATATGTGGGCTATGATTCATCAATTGCTAGTTTAGCTAATTCCTTGAGCACATCATCTAAATCATTACCTTCTTTAACAAGTGTTAGCATTGAAATGATGAAATTATGGAAATTATTGAGGATGGCAGTGTTGATTTCTTATCACATCTTGATGGAAAATAGAAGATGATGCTTAAGAGTGATAATTTGTTTGGAAACAAATATATTTCCAACCAATACAGAAGCCAACATATGCAATAACACTGCTCAAAGTGTCGGACTCTTGTGGAAACAAGCAATAAAGTCAAGCAAAGAACATTCATAATAGGAAGGCCAAGAAAATTGTTCTGAAGCGGATTGGGAGCTTATAGATGTCTCTAAGATTCAGTTCAAAAGCACAGACATATTTATAGGAAAACCTTAAGCGATATTTAGTTTCTTACAGGGAACAAAATAGGAGATATAGAAGTTAATCTCTTCTCATAAATCTTTCATTCACCGGGAAATTAACATTTTTGGAAAAAGTTCTTAATGAAAGAGCATAAAAAAACATGTCATCTATAATTTGCAGAACATCTACGAGGAAGATTTAATGAAGGTTTATCTTGTGTCATTTTCACAAAATTTTGGCAAGAGAGAAAGGGAAGGTTTCCAGATCAATAAAGGCCTTGAGTTGAACATCAAAGGATGAAAGAGACAAAATGAAGTTTTGTTCAAAGACATCAAGCTCAAATAAGTGAGGGGCAACATGTAAAAATTTTTAAGTGAGGTAAGGGAGCACACCTATGCACATGGCCATAGGAACAACATGGGCAAGGTAGACAACTAAATAAGAGAGGAGGCTTGTAAGCATTAAAGGATGAATCTATGATTACAACCGCACATGGATTAAGTATAATTGTAATTTTATATATTTTATTAAAATTATGTCCTTGTGATCTATTTTTAGAATGAGGACAAATACATGCAAGGCCAAGGAGCCAAGTAGAGTAGAAAGACTAAGATTCACCTGATTTTGATAAAGGGGACTCTTACTCATATTTGATGGGGAGGGGGGTTGTTGAACATTAGAAGCTAACTTCAAAATTTAATGGAGAAGCCATTATTGACTAAATGTTGTTGGATATTCTTGGTGTTGTTGTGAGATTAGTGTAGATTATTCTCGATGTTCATGGTGTTTTGGAAAGTTATGAGAATCAATATCTATTTGTTGTAGATTGTTCTCATGTATATCGTATATGTTATTGCTTTATCCTATTCCGTTTTTCTAACAAATGGAAATAGAGTTGTAGTTTTCAGTCTAAATTGTAGGTTCACCTCTATTTGATGTTAGTGATATGGAAATTTAGGCAATCTATAATTTGATGAATTTGTTTCTATTTATTGCTTGCATTATTTATTTTGGCTTTATGTCTATCAATTCTTTAATTTCTTTAGCTGGGAAAAATTAGATTAAATTAGTTTTAGAGTAGCACAATTCTGCATTTGTATACCGCATTCTACATTTAAATTAAAGTCATAAAATTAGCAATGGAAACCAAGCCATAATCCTAAGAGTTCACTATTTGAAAAAATGAAATGTCTAATTGGGCCCTTTGTGAACCTATCTAACATTGATAAGGAAACATTTCCCTGCGTCAACATGCACACAAGTTGAAACAAAATGTGGCCCAAGTTTTATACGGTGACAACTTTCCAATCACATAGTTCCTCATTCTTTTATACCCATAATCGATTGGGATTCAAGTGTGAGGCCCAAACTTTATACAAATAATGTTTAACTTAAATATTAGCAAAGCATCATCATAAAGCTCTCCATTAATGAACATTGTAGATTCAATGTGTTTATGGATGGTAGATGTTTAAGAGAAATGTTATTGCTCAAGAAGAATATTCTTTCTTTCTTGGACATCATTCTTGTCAACATAATTTATAGAGTACAAATAAGGTTATGGAGATAATATTTTCATTATGTTAAGGTAGGAGAAACGCTTCCCTAATGAAAGATAAAGTAAAAAACACACCACATAACACTACTAAGTGTTAAGAGTTCTCTCTTTGAAAATTGCTTTCCTCACCTTGCCTTTTATATCAACATTGAATGGTGTTAACCCTACTAGAAAAAAGTCTTGAACAAACTTACAGGTGGTCTAAGGAATAAGTTTTTAGTAGCATTAAAAAAGGAGCAATGGTTGAGGAAAATTAAATTCATCAACACCTCATGAGAATTGAGCTAATGTGGTGCTATCCAACCCACAAGAATGATGGGAATTATCTAAGTGGATTATGAGTTATATTCATATGGATGCTTCTAATTTATTTTTCATCCCCGTTCATTTCATCTCTATGCTATTGTAGATTACAAACAAGAAAAATGTATATTTTAGTTATTGTCTGTTGGAAACATAATATGTAAGGGTTATGATATTATTGTATCATTCACTTGGTACCTGTAAGATCCTCGACTAGAAGGGCATAGACACCCTTTCCCAAGTCCTCAAGGAGATATAATTTGGGGTTGCTCCAACACCCAAGAGTTGCATTAGTTTGGAAAGTGGACACCTTGGGAATGTGAATATGCCAAGGGGCTTGCCCAAGCATGAGGTGAAGGATGGGGTGCACCAAAGAGGTTTGGGTGCATCAACATGAGGAGTGCACCAAAGGTTGGGGCGCGCCAGTACCAAGGGACATGAAGGTTGAAAAGTGCATGGGTTCATGGGTGCGTCGATCCATGAAGGGGCACAATGGTTCATTTGGGCATGTTGGTCCTGAATGGGTGCGACACACCCAAAGGATGCAACAATTTATGAAGGTGACATTTGGAGTCCATATAATAACACAAGGCGCACAACCAAGGAAGGAAATGAACAAGAGTGAAGAGAGAAATATCAACACCAAAGTTCTATGGTAGATTCAGACAAGGTGGGGTGAGTTCCATCAAGGAGACAAGTCGCTCCACATGGGAGGACGTGTGCTGCCTTAAGGTGATTCTATGGACAGAGTTGGGGAAACCTTCTTTGGATCGAGTCTAGCAGCTGGTGTGGCGACTTTGGATTTTGGGGAATTCTTGTCGCAGGTATGGGTGAGGCATGCTATGAGACAGAACTAAAGGTTTGTGTAAAGTCTTGCAACAAAAAATAGATGATGAGTTTGTGGTGGACACACATTTGGAGCACATTGCAGGAGTTTCGAAAGTTGTTGCGACAAATGAGTCTTAGTGTGACAAATATGTGCATGAGTGTCTTGGTGAGGTGAGGTGAGTCGTGCGACTCTTCCCAAGTTGTAAACTGAGTCGGTGGTGCTCATATTGTAATTGTTTCACAATAATAAAACTTAGCTAAGTGTTAGACACGTCTTGTGCCTTCCACATTATATCTGTGTGTCTCTCTTTTTTTCTGCAAGTTTTCTCTTGGTTTCGCATATTCATGGATGTATGATTAAATGACTAAGTGTTAAGTTGTTAACAAGGTCGTCTAAGTATACAAGTGAGTTTCACTACACTAGGAGTGTGACTTTCCCATAGCCTAGAATTGAGTATGGTTATGCTCTAGGTGAAGAGGCGTAGTTCATACGAAGTATCCTTGGTGTTTCCAAGCAACCGAGTGAGAACCGTCGTGGTGTCGCACGCCCTCAAAATGTGCACAATTGTAAGATCTGACCAGGAATCCTGTTGGGACGTGACAGATGGCATCAAAGTAGATTTGTCTCTTCGCCACTATCGCAGTTCGAACGGTGGTGTTTGTTGATGTTTTGGTAAATGTGGGAGGTATTAACCTCCATGGATAAACTTGTGACTAGAATAGAATATTATGGAAGTAAGAGAAAACCTAAACATATGTGTGAAAACTCTAGAAGATAATTCGGATCAGTATAAATAGAAGGCACTTTAGCTCATTTGAAAAAACACACACTCACTTAGTTGGTGCACATATCTTAGAAGTGCAGTAGCAACAAAAGTAGTGCGCAAGTCTGGAAGAGGAGCAACAACAAATGCAGTGGTGCACCACACTCTTGTTCATCCTTTTTGGCACTCTTACTTGTGCGATACCTTGGAGAAGGCGTGTTCTCTTAGTTTATCTCTTGGTTCTAGTGTGGCTTCCCAGAATCATTCTATCTAGCAAAGGTTAAGGTGCTCGGGGGTGGCTTTGTGCCTATGGTTGGGTGACAATGGTGTAGCATTCTCTATGGTAAATGAGCACAATATTCTAATAGGTTATGGGCCCACACCACCTTCATAATAATATAACCACTGGAAGGTAGATCTGCAACTCTCTGTCAAGCTCATTGTAGCACAATTCCAGTTGCAACTAGGGTTTCAGATCTTCCAGCAACAACAAACCCTAACCTGATTGTTCAGGCACTTTAAGTGAAGTGTTTGGCATAATTCTTGGATATCCTAGTGTGCCCTAACCCAACGCATCTCCTGGTTCCCTCAGCCATAAAAAACATCAAAGTTGAATTTTTTGGCGTCAAAGTCAAAGTTTGACTGGTTAAAATCAATGTTTGACTGGTCAAAGTCAATGTTTGACTGGTCAAAGTCAAGGTTTGACTATTCAAATTCAAAATACTGGTAAAGGTCAAAGTCAAATATAGTCATGAATTCCTCCATAAAATCAGAGTGGTGCAGCAAAATCATGGTCCCTTGTTAGAGCATGGAAGACAAGGATTGACATCATCCTTGCAAAGAACAAAGGGAAAAATTATGGAACCACAGAATGAAGAGCATGCGTCAAAGGATGCAGAGTTTGATTTTTGGAGCTTCCAAGCACATGAACATGGAGTAGGAGAAACAATAAAAAGCAACTACTGCAGATCTAAATATCTAGAAAGAAAATGGATCTTTGTCCAAGAAGCAATTGTAGAGCCAGAAAGATCTAAAATCTAATACATTCATAGGAACAACACACTCTCTAGGTTGGAAAGAATACTTGTCTCAGAAGAAAATCAACTCAAGTGGACCAATAGCCAGACTCCAGGTTTGCATATCAGGTTTGATATTTTTATTGCTGCTTAAGTATTGAAATCCTTTAGATTTTATTATGCCAGGAAAAAATGAATACTCAGTAGCATGTACTATTAATATAAATAATTATTGTACTTAATTGCAATATGAACTAACATCTCCTCTAGGAGATATTTCTTGTTCTTGTTTTCAGGCAAGACACCTTGGTAATGCTATAATGAATTACCATTAAACTGATATGTTCTTATATAAAATGCTATTATATTGGAAATACTTTTGCTCTTGTTGTTCGTGTTTCAGGCAGGTTATCCTACATATTCCAGGAAGGTTACCACATAAAGCAAGAATTGAAAGGACTCATAGGAAGTCAAACTTCAGAGGGAGTTAGTGATCAGGAAGAAGCAAGGTTTCGTGACACTTTGCAGGAGGCATAGGGACAAGCATTAAATGGAAGTGTGGTTCAAGGATTCTCTTAGTTAGAGGGAGTTGATAGAAGAATTCGAAAATAAGGATCTTGTAGTCCTTGTGCCGAGTTGTAGGCTTCATGCCGAGTTGTAGGCTTCACGTTGAGTTGTATGCCTTGTTCTGAGTTGTAGGATTTATGATGAGTTGTAGGCTTCATGCTGAGTTGTAGGCTTCATGCCAAGTTGTAGGCTTCATGTCGAGTTGTAGGATTCATGCCAAGTTGTAGGCATTGTGCCGATTTGTAGGCTTAATGCTGATTTATAGGCCTTGTGCCAAGTTATAGGATTTATGCCGAGTTGTAGGATAATCCAATGAGATGGTCTGATATGCCGAGTTGTTGCTACACCAGTGAGACAGTTTGGTATGCTAGTGGCGTAGTCGATAACCTATATGGTTGTGATGGTGTTTCTCATAATATGATCTGGGTGATCATGAGATAGCATGTGTAGCTCTGGTGATGCTATCGGTTTACAAGACCATGTAGGTCTTGCCCATGCCATGTGAAATGGATGGAAAATCATGATAGTAATGATGATACTCATGACATGGGTGAGCACATTATGCGGATGTATCCCATGATGATGATGGTGACACACACTATGAGGTGCATCTCTAGTGTTCTCTAGTAGTTTGTGGCCCTTAGACGAGATTGATAGGTTCACATGGGTGTATCCATGTGTGACATAATGATGCTATGAGTAGCATGGTCTGTGTAACCATGACACGAGGATCATGGAATAACGAGCAAGGATATTAATACTAGAAGGGAACATCATGGTTAAATACCTCCCTAGATAAGAGGGAGTGTTGATGTTTTGGTAGTTGCGAGAGGTATTAAACTCCATGGATAAACCTTTGACTAAAATAGAATATTCCAGAAGTAAGAGAAAACCATGGAAGACAAGTCGGCTCGGTAGAATAAGTAATATTGAAGTATTATATACAAAAAAGGATAGGTCAACCCTGCTTGAAGAGACACTTGTTCACCTGGTTAGATTAGTATAAATAGAAGGCTCTTTAGCTCATTTGGAAAAGCATACACTCACTCAGTTGGTGCACATATCTTAGAAATGCAGTAGCAACATAAGTAGTGCACAAGTCTGGAAGAGGAGAAACAACAACTGTAGTGGTGTATCACACTATTATTCAACCTTTTTGGTACTCTTACTTGTGCATTACCTTGGAGAAGGTGCGCTCTCTTGGTTTATCAGTTGGTTCTAGTGTGGCTTCCCGAAAACATTCTATCTAGCAAAGGTTAAGGTGCTCGGTGGTGGATTTGTGCCTATGGTTTGGTGACAATGGTGTAGCATTGTCTATGGTAAACGAGTACAATATTCTAACAGTGTTGAGGCACACTGCAGTTGGTTTCATAGTTTGTCGTGAATATTTTTTAGTGGGAATGTTTGCAAACTTGGTGAATATTTCGATGGAGCGAACTAGTTCATCGTAGAGAAATTTCATCAGACTTACGACAAAGGTTTTGGTTGATAGTGCGGTGGAAGGTTGATCTGGGCGCACCCCTTGTATAGATTGAGAGCAAAGTTTGTGGTGAAACGAAGTACTTGGGCATGGTGGGTGGTCGTATAACTCATCACATAGTTCATCACATGACTTATCACAAAAATGATTGCAGAGGTTGATCACAACATTGATCGCAACAGTAACCACATAGGTGATCGCAAAGGTGATCGCAACAATGACTATAGAAGTGTTTGCATATGGTGATCACATAAGTGATCATGGAGTGGAGCAATTTTGAGTTGCAACGAACTGAATGCACCTTTGTGCAGACTCAAGACAAGTAAGGTGCCCATGTGATGCGTTGAAGCACTTGGGTGAGTTGGATGACTTTATGAGACCTAGAGGAGCTTCATAGCAAGGCAGTTGGTTGGGCACATTTTCATCATGACATCTTCGTGTTGTGCATCATCGAGAACATCAGTTGAGTCAAGTTGGGTTGTTGGAAGAGTGGGTCGACCGTAAAATTTAGATGAGGTAGCTCTTCAAAGATTTATGATATTCAATTAGCAGCAATATGGCATATCAGTCAGGTGGTGTTTGCATGGTTACTTGAAGTGGAAGCAGTCAAGGTGCGAAGATGGTAGGACATCGAAATGAGTTTGGACAATTGCATGGGAAGTTTGGGAATTAGATGTATTTTTGAAGTCGGTGGATAGAATCATCCTTGTATCGCAGTGAAGGTGCTATGCAGGTTTGTGGAGCTACGCATGTTGATTGATGGGATTTCATGCAGAGATTCAGTGGCTTGGGAAAGTGAAGGTCCAAGACAACAGACATAAACCATAGGTGCAACCAAGTATGTCGTTGGAAAGGTATGGTTGGTTTTGAGTTCTTGCATTTCTTAAGTGTTGTGTTGATTTATTTGAAGGGAAGTCAGATGACTTGGTGGTTCAAGTGTAGTCTGTTTCTGTAATTCCCCACTAATTGTTTTGATGTTTTTTTGCTTAGTTTTGTGGTTCAAACACTTAGGAAAACAAATTTGCACTCAAACATTCTACCCAAAACTTATAAGTAATTTTAACCTCTGTTGGTAAATCTCAGAGAAAAACCAAATACTAAACTCCAAACATTTATTGCATTGAATAATATGACAAAAAAAAAATACATTTGGTCAAACCTAACAATAGTATATAAATGATGAGATAATTAGTCATGTAGATGCTAGTGCAAGGCTGCAACTCCAACATGTAATTACAACATTGTAAATGGAGAAATTTGGCTCAAAAAATGTATGTGTATAAACTTAAGAACCTTGTGAACAGGCTGTAGGTGAAAACCTCCTACAATCGCCCTCCTAGTAGCCACAAATCATTTCCAAAAGCAGGAAGATTAATCCTCTATCAAGAGAAAACATCACCACAATAAGTAATTTCCCAATATGGGAAATTCGACCCCCTCTTTGATTTGTATTAGTCCCCACTAGATTTACTCGGCCTCCAGAAAAGGATGTGATCCAAGCAAGAAAAACTCGACCTCCTTATAGTAGTCTTGGCCTCCTTTCTATGGTGCGACCTCCTCAAAGAAACTATGACTCTCCACACCAGGAACTTGTCCTACAATGAGAAAATACCCAGCTGCTAATGAAGAGCTCAAACACAACAAAATAACTTAGCCACTGAAAAAGATATCAACCACCATAAAATGAACTCCATCAAATGAAGCACAATGAATAAATCTAGATGATCTCTTCCCTTCGACCAACTAGGGTGGATGGTATCACCACTAAAACCAATATTCCAATCTCTCTAGGTTTTTTTTGTCCCAAGAGCTAAAGTCACAAGATCTCTCTCAATTTCAATTTTGGAAAATAGCAAGTGCATAATGAGAGAGGGCACCCCTCATTCTCCTTTTATTCTCTCGTTGAATATTTTCTGACCCTTTTACCCTTTTAATAAATTAAAGTGACTTTATTAACTCAATAATCACTTAGGCACCTTTTTACCTGATTACTCATTCTCACCTTTTAAAAATAAATTATTTTCTCGCTTCGATGACATTAAAAAATTAATTGATTCTCTTTTTCCATGGGATATAGCCTACGCGAATCACTTAGGATATTACGTCGATCTCCCGAAGTGATTGTTTGGAAAGGGACATTACAGTTTCCACGATGAAAACCAACAGACTTGAGGGTGGCTCAAGAGGTGTAGATTCGAATAAGTCATGTAGAAGTTGGGACACCTTGACTTGGGTGAAAGTGTGGAGATCTTGGGGTGACCTACTTGGACGAGTCCTATGGTGGACTTAGGGAGATATGGATGCATCTGTAGAGGTGACTTGAGGAGTTTCCTAACTCTTGGATGAGGTACCTTGGTGTGTTGGTGCCTTAGCCAAATTTGTTGGTTCATGCGATGAGAATTTATCTAAGGAAGCCAGACTTGTGGACTTGATCGCAATTTGAGTCAAAAGGAAAGAGTTGGTTGGATGTATATATGCATGATGATTTCCCTTGACTCTTTGCAAACTTGGATGCAATGCAAATTGTGTGTGGTTGTAGAATATTGGCTAATTGTGCCATGAGGTGGGAAATGGAGTCAAGGTGTTTCGAATGACTTTGTTTTGGGGTGACTTCATAGTGCATTAAAGTGAGGGGAAACCTTTCCTTGATATGAGGATGTGTGCGAATGAACCAAATTGCGAAAGGAAGTGACCAGTTTGTGCATGAGGGTGTGCAGACTCAAGGAGTGTGACAGTTGGACTTGTCATTCAACTAGTTCACGACTTGGGTGAGAACAACAACATGACAAGGGGGTCGAGAGTATGGATGCGCTAGTAAGTTTGGAGACACAACACTTGGAAATTGCATATGATCTCCTTGACGAATATTGGACGTGGAAGTAATGAGGCAAGGGTGGACACTTGTATTAGTCTTTGGAGTTGGATGGAGTGATGGAGATGCAACAAAAAAGACTAAGTTCATGCATGAGGAAGTTCATTCTCATGAGTTGGGTGCGACAATTGGACCAGCTACCCAATCAATCCAAGGCATGGGGGAATTCAGTGTGCGGAGACATGGAAAATATGGTTGAAGTATGGACACAACAGTTAGTTCAGAAGAGTTAAACACTTATACATTTTTCATGAGGTTGCAACAACGTTTAAGGTTGTGGTAGAAACAAACCGGAGAGTGATAATCATAGCAAGACAATGGTAGCTTCGACATTACCAACAGAGTTGGGGAGGAGATCTCCTTCCATCGTAGCAGATAGATTGGTTGCACACAATTTTGGGTAGGAAAGAAATGTGGTTGGTTTCCCGAGGTTGTGAATGATTGCAATGTAAGTTGGAAACTTGGGGTTTCCACTAATTAGGGAAACTCGGGGTTTCCACTTTGGCA
>ML822310.1:41901-63539 GCA_009831015.1 Picea engelmannii
AAGAAGTTGGTTCAAGCTTCTTCAAAAAATTGTTCGCTTCTCCGACAAGTTATCCAATACAAGATACTTTGGAAGAGGTAACCAAATTACCTCCGATCATCTCAGTGGAAATGAATGAGACTTTAAATGAGATTGTTTCGGAACCAGAGCTTTGTGCAACCCTCAAATCCATGTTGAATGGAAATCCCTAGCCATGATGGATTTATAGTATAGTTCTTCAAAACCTTTTATGATTTTTTAAAGCACGATTTGTTGTTAATGGTAAGAGAATCCCAAAAGGTGGGAAGAATCCACGACGCTCCTAACTCTACTTTTTTATGCCTCATCCCCAAAAAGAAAAATGCAGAATCCTTTAGGGACTTTAGGCCCATCTCATGCTGCAACTTAGTTTACAAGTTGATCTCCAAAATCATAGCTATAAGGCTAAAGCCATTTCTCAGTGAAATTATTGGGGAGGAAAAATTTGGGATCTTGCAAAACATGCAGATTCACAATGCAGTTGCCTTAGCTCAAGAGGTCCTCCATTCAGTTAAGAAGAAGAACCTTAAAGTCACCCTTCTGAAATTGGATCTTTCAAATGCGTACGATAGGGTGAGTTGGTCTTTCTTACGTTTGGCCCTTCTTCAAATTGGTATCAATGTAAGTATGGGTAACTGAATAATGGGATGTATCCAAAGTGCATCATTTGCCATGATTATAAATGGGTCCACGTCTCGTTTTTTCAAAGCCTCAAGATGCCTACGACATGGGTGCCCTCTCTCCACCTTATTATTTCTTTTAGTAGCCAAAGGTTTAAGCAGGATGATTAAAGAATCCCGGTCTCTTAACAGGTTGAAAGGGGTAAAGGTGTTGAAAACATAATCTATTTATCATATTTTGCTTGTCAACAATATTTTTTGTAGTGTGTTTAGATCGACAAGAAACCTGTTGGAGTTAAAAATAGTTTTATACCTTTTCTGCAAAGCAACAAGTATGATTATGAATCCAGAGAAGTATTACTTCCTCATTGGGTGTGTTACTTCCTCATAGAAATACAAGGAATTGTTCTCTCACACAAACACATTGTCTCTGTGTCACCTTACATCCACATTCAATCAAGATTTCACTTAATCATCCATATACCCATCATACCCATACATAGACACCATAATCATGCACACTTTCTCTCAACCAAGAAAAAGTTACATGCTCAATAACTGCACCGAAGCAGAAGATCCCTCCCTTTTAAACCTCATCCGAACCCAAAGGAAGAAATTTGATGATGACTTCAAATATCTTGGTTTCTTTCTCAAACTAGATGGTTACAGGAAGGAGGATTGGGGATGGCTCGTGCGCAAAGTAGAAACAAGAATATCCGTGTGGGTTAACAAATTATTATCAAGAGGTGGAAAGCTAATCCTGATAAAATTGGTTCTGGAAAGCATTCCAGTCTACTGGAACTTTATTGCGGACATCCCTAAGGGAGTGTTGGATAGGATTAAAAAGTTAAGATTTAGGATTTTATGGGCATGCCATAATACCCTAGGTGGAACCCATTTTGTTAAATGGGATTCTGTGGTGGCCCTGAAGGAATTTGGGTCTTAAGGGATTAAATATATCCATCCCTTCGCGCGAGCTCTCACCAACAAGAAATTTTGGAGGCTTACCCAAGGTAATTATCTTTGGAGCAGGGTAATGTGCTCCAAATACCTAGCAATTTTATCCTTAGAGGATTGGTTCATAACCCCGATCAAGTTGTCGAAGGTTCCATAGTGTGGAAAGCTCTGGTGGAAGCGTTCCCTCTGGTTGGAAATTTGACGGTGTGGAAAATTGGTAATGGTCGCCAAATCAAAGTGGGATAATACCCCTGGATCAAGGTAGGGGATCATTTTATACTATCATATCCTCTGATTCATCACCTTAGGAACTCTAATATTCATTTCTTGGTTGATGCTTGCATCAGGGTCCCTCAACCAAGGGGCATACCTGGATGTAAATAATCTGTTTTGTTGGGACTTCCTATTGACTTCTCGCAAGAATGGGAATTGTATATCTCTCTGCTCTGTGATAATTTTATTTCTATAGATGAAGAGACAAAGGATGCTCTGTGCTGGTCCAAAAAACTGAAGGATGGGTCCTTCACTATGAAACTTGGATACAAAGCTTGTCATGAAGAAAGAATGGTGTCACCACTCAAGTGGTGGTGGAAGCCCCTTTGGAAAACTAAGGTCCCTCTTAGATGCAAACTAACCCTCTGGCTTTCCCATAATAATAAGCTCTTAATGTGGGACAATGGTCTTAAAATGGGGTGGGTTGGACCTATTATAGTGCAAGTTGTATGTTTGGAAAAACCAGACCCAACCACAAACAAAGTGCTACAACTTGAGAATCATACACCTAATGTCACCTCGATGTAGGTCCCACATTTCAAGGGTGACTAGGTCACTCTAGGGAGGCGATCTCGGTGACCCTAGGGGGATTGAGATGGATATGGAGAGAAATGGAAGTGAATCCCCTAGAGGTCGAGTCTAAGTGGAATGAAATGTGGGAATATATGCCTTGTAAGTCAAGTGATTGTTTCCCCAAAGATATATTACTTCTCCAGATAATTGCACCTGCCCGAGACACAAGAAAATCCAACTTGCAATGATATATGTTAGTATGGATCATCAAGTTAATCTTGTCGTCCCTATTTTGCAGCAATGTATGACAGTTTATATCAGCAAGTGAGACATTCAATACATCATGTAAAGCATAAGATCAATCAAAAATATTATCAATGAGTATGGAAATCAAGTATGGTTGAAAAAATGCACTTTAAGGCTGAATAAAACAAGTTGTCATAACATGTATTTTCTGCAGAAAATTGAAGCCTTATGGATGTAGAATTCAATGTAATTCTGTAGAAAAATAAACCATGGAAAAGTGCCAAGAAATAGCCCAAAAGGTGCACCCTAGTTAGTAGAGTAGGTGAGTGAAGTTAGAGAGGTAGTCTAGGGTTAGTTTAGGATTTAAGAGAGTGTTAGTAGCTAGGTTTATGCAGCTCTAATGGCTGTAGATTAATGTTTGTAACAACAATTAAAGTAGTGGGAGATAGGGGACTCCCTAGAAGGGAAAGACTCCTCTCTATGTGGCAAAACAACTTCAAGCAAGAAACCTTTCAAAAGATCAAAATTTATGTTTCCAAAGGAAATGATTTTATATCTCCAATGCAAAAAATATATGACTAGTTCCTTCACTATTGGGTTAATGGAGTCAAATAAAAGAAAGAGCTAGAGAATCTACCTCCTTGGGGGTGTAATCCCTTTTACTTCCCAAGCAAGTTTCTCTAGCTAGGGTTTAAGCTAAGAGGGTGTATGCCCTTATACTTCTCTTAGCAAACCCTTGTTCAACCAATAACATGAAGCATAAAATGATGAAGACTATGGTGGGGGTGTATGCCCTTATACTTCCCACCTAGCTCCTAGCACAACAATCCTTGACTTAAAAAGAATGATAGCATAAGAGTAAAATACCATACCAAAATCAAGAAATATGCTAATATAATCCACCATAAAAGCTAGAAATCATTCATCCAAGGCTAGCGCCTCACTCCGCCATCAACCATTCATCAATATATCCATAAACAAGTGCACAAGAGACAAATAGATCCAAAGATAGAAAAAAAATTAGACCAATACTTCTCAAAATGAGGGAGAATTATGTTAAAATGAGATATTATGATCTCTTATTTATACAAAATGTCACCAAGGTGACTTGTCCACAAATTAAGGGGTAAACCACAAGATTAGGGGTCAACAACCCTAATATTTCCTCCTTAACAAAGTAATATTAAACAATTCATTTAAAATTTCACTTTTGCACAAATAAAAGGAACGTCACCCCTTTAGGTGATGTTTTGGAACTAGGAGAAGGTCGTTGGTGATGCAGGAGGGTAGTAAGGTTTCCCAAAGCCATGTGTCAAGCATCCAAATGTCTTCCTTAATGGTCAAATCCTCAAAAACCTCAAAACTTCCAAGTGCCAATGCATATCATCTCACCACCATGCCCTATCCCCCCAAACATGACATTAAGATAAAAAAGAGGACGTTTTTCCCCTCCCAGGAAAATCATTTGACAAGTGACGGATGGGCTATGCCATCCAAGTCATCATCAAGGCATTTCGAGTCTGATATTTCTCATCTGGAATTCGGGCCCTTGGCATCCAACCTATGGGATTGTAGACCCATGGAAGCCCAAGCTAGGCTTGTTCTCCCAAAACTGTCCACCAACTAGGTCCTGCAAAGACAAATGAGCACACCCTCCAAGGATCTCAAGTCATAACATCATGATAAGTGAAACCAATCAACAAATAATCCATCTAAGCATGTGCATCAAAGATAACTATATCAAACAATTAATTGCTCAAAGACACTATGCAACTTGTCAAGCTTGAATATGGGAGGGTTGACCAGGTGTCCTATTGGGTATATCTTTCCCTAGGTCAAAGAGATTTTCCAAGAGATCCCTCTCTAATCCATGTAAAGTGGATGAAGTGGTTGGGTTCAAGACTCAATGGGAATAGAGCTCATGACATACAAGGGGTCGTAGTGTCTCATTCATGGGTTCCTTTGTAGAGGGCGTGTGGTACCTTCATTCACAATGCACTTTTTCCAAACCTATCAATTGCCTTTTATCTTTATTTCTTTATTTTCTTTCAATATAGCATAAGGAGAGGTTGAAGGTCACTGCCCTAGCGTGGTGACTAGATGATGGCAATGTCACCAACAATAACCTAGTGGAAATGAGAAGGCTGGGTTGTGATGAGACCCCCCTTCTTTCAGCCATGCAACTGAGAGCCATTTCCATGGTTTGGTGACCAGATGATTACAATGTCATACCACTAGATATTCATGGACGTGATAGGTCATCTCGTGATGAGACCTCCTATCCTCCAGCTAAACCTTTAAGCATTCTTTATTATATCGTGGGTCCCCTTTACTCAAAGATAAGCATTTCATTGCTTTCTTGGGTGATCCCTAGGTGAAGCATCTAGAAGGTCTATATAAGGATTTTATATTTTACCCAACATCAACTCCTCTGGGCCTTCATCCCCTTCTTTCCATAGATTTAGGGACAACCCCTTCTTGGGTCAATACACCCTAAAATCCCAAGAGATAAGTAAATGGAGGGGAACAATGATGGAAAGTGATAAGTATGGTTGGGAACAATATGAAGGCTCATTCAGGGAGTTCTCACTAGCAAACCCATCCCCAAGGAAAACCACTTACTAGGGCACAATGTCAACCACCAAGGTGAAGCAGGGAAAAAGTCATAATGTTCAAGCATATATCATGAAATCTAGATCAATCTAAGATACACCATACTCAACTCGCTTAAATATTGAAATGATGCTCACCATAATACTGACTTGTACCTCATGGAGAAAGGCCCATTGCCTTCTGAAAGTCAGTCGGTGTGGTGGATTCCATCTACAAATCTGTGGCTATCTATGGTGGTGAGTGGGTTTTCCATCTGTGCAAAGGGTATTGTTGGTCATGTAGTCTCTCGACACTCCATATCTGCAACCTGAGGGCCTCGAGACATAATCTCCTTAGTTATCCACAAAATGGGGATAACATCTGGCTCCTACTTGGGGACATGTGCTCGTCGTAGAGTGCATGCGAACCACAACATATCCTGGTAGAACCGTGCCTGCAAGGAAACATCAAACTATCAAGTGCAGGATGGCCTACTCATCCTTGTTCTCATATGATGATAATAAAAAACCACTAAAATAGAAAACAAAATTTGACATTTTTTCAAAAAAATTCTAAGCTAAGCATGAAATCAATATGCAAGTAGAGAAAAATGAAAATGAAATGCATCTAAACTAGTATGAGCAATCAAGATGCAAATGCAGGGAATAAAAATGACTTACTTACTTACCTAGGGCAGAGGCCTTGAAGAAGTCATGTGACCTGGATGTGAGGTTGGAGAAGAGACCCATCTACTGGTAGTGGCATCTTTCTCCCGTCTAGTAATGTTGTCAGATAATGCCTTTCTTTGTCAGACTTCTTCCTGATGATGTAAGGTCCAAGCCAAGAATTGTTGTCTTCTTAGTCATATCTGGGCTTGCCCTTTCTTTTGTCCGACATGAGCACAGGACTTCCTTCATTGAAATTGATGCAAGGTGTATTATTATCACATGGAGGCTCTGTGTGGACTGTATCTTTGAAGTTTCTTCATGTTTCTCATTTTATTTTTGTATAATATGGATAGATTCCAACTCCTTCCCATGGTACTTTGCATCCTTTTTTTATCTGTCCATGGGAGAAACATCTCTATGGAATCTTCCTGCATGAAGGATAACTCGGATGGATCATACTCAATAACTTGTGGAGGCACATCATGATAGTGTTCACTGACATAATTGGGGCCCCTCAAATCCATCACATGTGTATTTCTATTTTCCTTGTTATGTAAGATCTCATACATGACATTGCCCATGGAAATATATGCATGTGTAAGGTTCATGCTAAGGAAACCTCCAAGGGATGAGGACTAGTCCTCGATAAAAGCATCCCCTAGGCATCAAAAACATCTATCACCAATATGTCCATGAGGAAGTTGATATGTGGAAAATATATCAAAAATACCTCAACGTCTTCATATACCCCCAAGACCTCAACTCTTCTTGAATCAATACCACAAACATTGCCATAAGGTCAGGTTGTCTTCAAACCAATTTGTTTCATCACCTTCAATGACATGACATTTTTTTAGGCCTCTTAATCAAGCATGCAGTTGTTCAAGCGGAGGCCATTCATGCCTACTGAAATATAGAAGGAAGGGTTATTGTCTCTTGGTGGATCGAGATACATAGTATTCAAAATGATGGGAGGATCCTCCTTCTTGGTTGGCACCTGTAATATCCTCAAAATTTCCCTTTTTACAGAAGAGATCTTACACATCTCTGTCACTGGGACCTCCATATTCAGTTTTCCAAACATGTTTACAACATCTATATTCAACTAAATGTCATATGTAGTATTTGTATTAGGAATAAACTCACATACCGGTGGTGGAGGTGGTGGAGCCACCTTTTCTGTTGATGGAAGAGGAGTATTAGGTTTTGATGGAGGGGCTGGAGAATTTTTTCTTCTATAGGTTAATATTTCCCTCCTCCTCAATTCCTTCTTCTGATCATCTTTCAATTTACTTAAGGCCCAAAGTATCCCCTTTGTTTCTTCTATTCTTCTGTATTCATTGATCTGTTCTTGAGTAACATGTTCATCGTTGAGATTGCAAATCATGAAATTTATATCATTAGGATAATATTTGTCTTGTCGGGGGCACTCATCTTCCATTTGGGGTTCTTGGCATGGGAGACACCAAGATTCTATATCAACTGTCCCAACAGGTTTCAAAGTATCCGGGGCCTTTGCCTCTTGTTGAGGTCTTGGTTTCCAACCGGTGGCATCTCTCTGATGTCTGGAAAACTGAGGTCTTGGAGAAGATTGATTTCTTTCCACTGTAGTCATAAGGTTCATAAGATGATTCTTCATTTGAAGAAACTGAGTATTCATTTGGTCTATATTCAGAGTCAGGAGAGAAATCAGATCAGGAACATTGTTGTTGGAAACCTTCGTCCTTGATTCTGTCTTGTTACAAGGGTATTGAAAAGGTTCCATTTTTGAATCAATAATATTTTCTTCAATGTCGATACTAAACTCTTTATCCTCTACCAATGACGTGGGATTTTTATCTTTAAGAATGTATCAAAAATGTCTTTGAAATATATTCATGTAAAGGAGACAAACTAATGATGTTGTAGGACGGTAATCTATTAGAATTTGATTGTACAACCTGTCAAATCTGGAAATGAATTCCCTCACCATTTCATTCTCTTTTTTCTTTATTTGATTGAACTGAGTCCCAAGTGTTCCACCGTCTGCCTTTTTTGACCATCTTCTCTTGAATAAGTTGGAAAAATCATCATAGGACGTGATATGATTATCATGGAGTCCTTTGAACCAATAAAGGGCTTCTTCAGTCAATGCTGAAGCAAATAACCTCACGACCACATCTTCATGATCAATACTTTCATTTTCCATGTCCTGACCCATGACATAAATGTTGTCTTCAACAGTTATC
Organism: Picea engelmannii; assembly: GCA_009831015.1. Lineage (NCBI taxonomy): Eukaryota > Viridiplantae > Streptophyta > Pinopsida > Pinales > Pinaceae > Picea > Picea engelmannii. The sequence goes on from ML822310.1 coordinate 50,017, forward strand.
ACATTGTTTCCTGGGAACTTTGGCAACCACTTGTTGGCTTATGTTGGAATTTTGTTAGGGTAACCTTGGATATTGGTCATGTTAATGGGTTTGTAGAGGTCCCTTGCACAAGGGTGAGCCATTGGAAAAAGAGGAAGGGTATTATGGAAAATGGTTTTAGCAACGAGAGACTTGATAGGAGGCCTTCTTTGGTAAACCTTAGAAGGCTTGAACCTCCCAGGGGAAAAGGTTTGGGGAAAGAAGGATTATGGGAAAGTGGAGTCACTAGATTATTTTCAAAATGAAATCATAAAGAAAGGTGGAAAGGGAACGTCCCTCGGGTGGATTCGTCAGACAAGATAATAAGGGAAAGGCTTTGGGATAGCTTACCAAAGTGTCGTTAGGGTATAACGAAGACTCAAAATCTTCCTCGACAGTGACACCAAAATGTTATAGCGCAAGTTGTAGGTTGGGAAAATCTAGACCCAACCACAAAGCAAGTGCTACAACTTGGGAATCCTACACCCAATGTCACCTCGAAGTAGGTCTCGCACTTCAAGGGTGACTAGGTCACTCTAGGGAGGCAATCCCGGTGACCCTAGGTGTATTGATATGGAGATGGAGAGAAATGGAAGTGAAACCCCTAGAATTCAAGTCTAAGTAGAATGAAAAGTGGGAAGAGATGCCTTGTAAGTTAAGTGATTATTTCCCAAAAGGTATTTTACTTCTCCGGATGATTGTACCTGCTCGGGACATAAGAAAAACCAACTTGCAATGATATATGTTAGTATGGATCAACAAGTTAAGCTTGTTGTCCCTATTTTTCAGCAATAGATGATAGTTTATATCAGCAAGTAAGACATTCAAATCAACATGTAAAACATAAGATCAATCAACAATATTATCAATGAGTATGGCAATCAAGCATGACTGAAAAAAGGCACTTTAATGCTGAATAAAACAAGTTGTCATAACATGTATTTTATGTAGAAATTTTCATCTTTGTGGCTGTATCATTCAATGACATGCCATAGCAAAATAAACCATGGAAACGTGCCAAGAACTATCCCAAAAGGTGCGCCCTAGTTAGTAGACTAGGTGAGTGAAGTTAGAGAGATAATCTAGGGTTAGTTTAGGAGTTAAAAGAGTCCTAGTAGCTAGGGTTATGCAGCCCTAATGGCTGCAGGTTAAATATTGTAAGAGAAATTAAAGTAGTGGGAGAGAGGGGATTCCCTAGTAGGGGAAGACTCCTCTCTATGAGGCAAAACAACTTCAAGCAAGAAACCTTTCAAAAGATCAAAATTTGTGTTTCCCAAAGAAATGATTTTATATCTACAATGCAAAAAATATATGACTAGTGCATTTACTATTGGGTTAATGGAGTCAAATAAAATAAATATCTAGAGAAACTACCTCCTTGGGGGTGTAATCCCTTTTACTTCTCAAGGCAAGTTTCTCTAGCTAGGGTTTAAGCTAAGAGGGTGTATGCCCTTATACTTCTCTTAGAAAACCCTTGTTCAACCAATAATATGAAGCATAAAATGATGAAGGCTATGGTGGGGGTGTATGCCCTTATACTTCCCACCTATCTCCTAGCACAACAATCCTTGACTTGAAAAGAATGATAGCATCAGAGTAAAAGACCATACTAAAATCAAGAAATATGCTAAGATAATCTACCATAAAAGCTAGAAATCATTCATCCAAGGCTAGTGCCTTACTCCTCCATCAACCATTCATCAAGATAGACATAAACAAGTGCACAAGAGACAAATAGATCCAAAGATAGCGAAAATTTCAGACCAATACTTCTCAAAATGAGGGAGAGTTATGTTAAAATGAGATCTTATGATCTCTTATTTATACAAAATGTCACCAAGGTGACTTGTCCACAAATTAAGGGGTAAACCAAAAGATTAGGGGTCCACAACCCTAATCTCCCCCCCTTAACAAATTAATATTAAACAATTCATTTAAAATTTTACTTTTGCACAAATAAAACCCTAATTTACATGGATGTCACCCCTTTAGGGGATATTTTGGCACCGGGAGAAGGTCGTTGGTGATGTAGGAGGGTAGCAAGGCTTCCCAAAGCCACGTGTCAAGCATCCAAATGTCTTCCTTCAGGGTCAAAGCCTCAAAAACCTCAAAACTTCCAAGTTCCAATGCATATCATCTCACCACCATGCCCTAGCCCCCAAAACACGACGTCAAGCTAAAAAAGACATTTTTCCCCTCTTGGGAAAATCGTTTGGCAAGTGAGGGATGGGCTATGTCATCCAAGTCATCATCAATTCCTTCCAAGTATGATCTTTCTCATTTGGCATGCGTGCCTTTGGCATCCAACATGTGGGATTGTATCCCCATGGAAGCACAAGCTAGGATTGTTCTCCCAAAACTTTCCACCAACTAGGTCTTGCAAAGACAAATGAGCATGCCCTATAAGGATATAAAGTCATAACATCATGATAAGTGAATCCAATCAATAAATAATCCATCTGAGCATGTGCATCAAAGATCGCTATATCAAACAATTAATTACTCAAAGACACTATGCGACTTGTCAAGCTTGAATATGGGAGGGTTGATGAGGTGCCCTATTGGTAGATCTTTCCCTAGGTCAAGGAGAGTTTCCAAGATATCCCTCTCTAAGCCATGTAAAGTGGATGAAGTGGTTGGGGTCAAGACTCAATGGGAATAGGGCTCATGACATACAATGGGGTCGTAGTGTCTCATTCATGGGTGCCTTTGTAGAGGGTGTGTGGTACCTTCATCCGCAATGAACTTTTTCCAAGCCCATAAATTCCCTTTTATCTTTCTTTATTTATTTTCTTTCGATATAGCATAAGGAGAGGTTGAAGGTCACTTCCCTAGCATGGTGACCAGATGATGGCAATGTCACCCACAAACACCTAGTGGAAATGAGAAGGCTGGCTCATGATGAGACCCCCTTTATCTTAGGCATGAAACTGAGATCCATTACCTTGGTTTGGTGACCAAATTACGACAATGTCATACCACTAGATATCCATGGACGTGATAGGTCGGCTCGTGATGAGACCTCCTATCCTTCAACTAACCTTTTAAGCATTTTATTTTATTGTGGGTATCCTTTATTCAAAGATAAACATTTCATTTCTTTCTTGGGTGATCCCTGGGCAAAACATCTGGAAGGTTTATATAAGGATTTTGTCTTTTACCCAACACCAAACCCTTTGGGATTTTAGCCCCTTCTTCCCATAGAATGAGGGACAACCCCTTCTTGGGTCAATACACCCTAAAATCCCAAGAGATAAGGAAATGGAGGGGAATAATGATGGAAAGTGGTAAGTATGGTCGGGAATGGTACTATGGATGATAAAGGGATTTCCCAGTAGCAAAACCATCCCCAAGGAAAACCACTAACTAGGGCACAATGTCAACCACCAAGGTGAAGTAGGGCAAAATGCATAATTTCCAAGCACATATCATGAAATCTAGAGGAATATAAGATACCACATAATAAAATGGATTAAATATTGAAATGATTCTCACCATAATACTGACTTGTACCTCATGGAGCAAGTCCCACTACCTTCCAGAATCCAGCTGGTGTGGTGGATGCCATATGCAAAACTGTGACCATCTGTGGTGGTGAGTGGGTTTTCCATCTGTGTAAAAGGGTACTGCTAGTCATGTAGTCTCTCAACACTCCATATATGCACTTGAGGGCCTTGAGACATGATCTCCTTAGTTATCCACAAAATGGGGATAACATGCCAAAATTGCTTTCACTTTAGGGTTTCAACCCTAGACTGGTACCATAAATGCTTTTTTTCTACAAGAAAAAAAAACTGGTACCATTGCAACCAAAATCTTAAAATCAACTCCCAAATAAAAAATTGGTGTTACCAATAGTACCCCCTTTTTTCAAGGTAAAAATTACAACTTGTTTGAAACCATGGCCTTAACAACCAATTTTGTTGCAACCAAAGTCTTAAAATCAACCCCTGAATCAAAAAGTGGTGCTACTACTAGCACCTTTTTTATAGGGTTTAAACTAGTGACTTAGCGGGGCGACGAGTGTGTGATGGGAGGGGAAACAAAGGTGTGGAGGGGGAGGGGAGGGGGGTATAAGGGAAAAAGAGGGTGGGGGGGAGGGCACGTGGAGGGGCGATTCCACAATAAAAAATATTTTTACATGGTATTAGAGCCAACATAGGCTTGATATTTCTCATGAGGGAGGTTCTTGGATTGTGTTTGTAGGTTATGCCTTTTCCCATGGAATTCCCTATTGGGAAGGACATTGTTGTAGATATGTGAAGGGATGAGAGAGACTACTAATGGTGTTGTGCAATTTGTTTCTCTTAATGGTGCTTGAAATTGGACATAGTGAGAAGCAACAGTTACAAAAAAAAAGTTTGGGGGTTTTGATTGTAGGTGTCCCATGCATTTTTAATTTTCTCTCTGTGATGCACCTTTGTATTCCCATGTGCTCCATGTAATTATGCATGAGAATATCTTTAAATACAAAATATTCACTAGAACCTTCTCAGTGACAATCCTTACTCCTTAAGCTTTTCTTATGCTCTTAGTAACAATAGAAAAGCTTACTAAATCATTCCAAATCGCATACTAAACTTGCACAAGATGACAACCTAGTTACAACCCATGTGACAATTAGCCAACAAGAAAGAACTATTTCTAATACAGAGGGACATGAGGGCAGAGAGGGGCTAGGTGATTCTGAGAATTTCCTTTTCCCTTTTAAATTTATATATAATAATAATAATAATAATAATAATAATAATAATAATAATAATAATCTAATTTTAAGGTCACGACCAAGATAGACACCAAATTTGTGTATGAGACCCCCTTGTTTGTGGGACAAGGGATCCCCTCCAAACAACAATTTGACTGCTAAATTATACGAAGGTATACATACCCTACCCCCTTTGGATTTGAACTTGTGACATAACTTTTTTAAATCATGTTGTTCCCCTAGTCTTGGGGGTTTTTTCTTTCTATTTTTCCTTTTGTTTTTCCATTTTTAATTTTTTTTTTTATGATTTTATTTGCAATAGTGCTAGTTTTTTAGGCTATGGTTTAAAAAATGTTTCAATTTTAACCTTGAAATAAAGGGTACTCTCATAGCACCTTTTTTTTAATTCAAAGTTGATTTTAAGATTTTGGTTGCAATCATATTAGTTGTTAATGCTATGATTTCAAACAACTTGTAATTTTAACTATGAAAAAAAGGGTGCTACTGGTAGGACCACTTTTTAATTCGAGGTTTGATTTTAAGATTTTGGTTGCAACAATACTGATTGTTGAGGCCATGGTTTCAAAAAAGTTGTAATTTAATCCCGAAAAAAGGGGTTCTACTAGTAACACCATTTTTCGATTCAGGGATTGATTTTAATATTTGGGTTGAAATGGTATCAGTGGCTAAGGCCACATCTTCAAACAAGTTGTAATTTTAACCCTAAATTTTTATTTTTTTTAAAGAGAAATAAAAAAGTAGAACCACTTTTTGATTCTGGGGTTGATTTTGTGGTTTTTGTTTGCAACATTATAGGGGTTTAAAGCCAAATTTTAACCTCGGAATAAAAGGGACATTCTGGGAGGATCACTTTTCAATCTAGGGGTTACTTTTGTGTTTTTGACCAAAAAATATGGGGTTTTAGGGCTAGAGTTCCCATTTTGAGGTCATAGTTCTCATCAAGTCGATAACTATGTTGGGTATGAAAAGTTTCGAAATGGATTCCAACTGGATCGAGTACTTGGGATCTTTTAGGGTATGTTTTACTTATGTTTTCATCATTTTGAGGTCACGTGTAAGTGGAAAAATCCATCTGGGAGCTTTAAGGTGCTCCCTGACCAACTAAGAATGACTCATCACTCCTCGACAACCATGTAGCACCCTAAATATCCCAACCATACATATCCATTGCTGGAAGCTCTAGGGCAATCCTTTTCCAATGAAAAGTGTTGAGTTGATCCTTGTTGTACATGGAGCACCCTAATTCTCTCAACCATAGTGGGCTTGAAAATGAGATGTAGAGTGGGAAAAAGATGCCAACTCTCCTGAAAAACCCTAAATCCAAGTGAAGACTAGAAAGGGGGGTGAAAGCATATATTTTACCTATGTAAATAATCTCTCCCTCATGAAAATGGCACCTTACCTTCCTATATGACTCACTGCTTGTGACCAAATTTCGAATAGTTTTCCTAGAGTGAGATGTGTGGAATAAKAAGTGGAGTGTGCCCATGTTGTGGAGAGGAGGTATATTCCCTTCTTGAGCATCATCATCCTCAGTCTTCCTTTTCTGKGTATTTCATATCTTATTTTCCCTTGAATTTCTTAATTTAAAATTAGATCTTAAATCCAAGTTTAGTAGTTTTGAAATTTGTTGTTCCGATTCTATTCTTGGTTAATATATGATTAATTGATTTTATATTTCCATTATATGTATKATTTCTATTAGTATTACCGGTTAAATTCTTGTGAAATATGTCCTTATTGAATCATACTAGGGAGATTTCAAATTACTAGTTATCATMTTTTGAAGTTTTATTCTTGTGAAATTTTCAGTATATGTATGATAATATGAATCYCKGTTAAGTTCTTGTGAGATTTGTATTACATAGRGATACTTTAGAATTKTTTTGTGTTGCCCCTCTTTTATGTTGAAAGATAAAAAACGATTGTTCTATCTTCTAAACTTCTAATGAATCACCTTTATGTGACAATATTCTCTGATTCCTTCAATCTATTTCTACTCATTTGTCTAGAGTCATGGACTCTAATAAATTATCATTAATGTGATGTTCTCTATTTTTAATTGTTTGTAGTCATTGGTATATCTAGAATCCATTGTAGTTATAAGTCCATTGTTGGTATACTCATTGTCCATTGTAGTTGTAAGTTCACTCACACTCATTGCTTGGTAACTCTTTTATGATTAGTATTTAGCATGAATTGAATACCCTACCTACTAACCATATTAGTGAGCTCAACACTGTTATAAATTATACAATTAATCATATACTAATTCGAATTGTACAACTTGTGAGGGCCTAATGGTTAATAACACGAGTTTTTTCCTTAGAGGTCACTTGTTCAATTTTGGAGGGGGTAGGGTATGTACATGTGAGAAAGTCGTTGTTTGTAGATATTTGAGTGGTACTAGAAAGGTACTAGTAATATCACTCTCATTTTCAGGATAAAGAGTATGATGAATTATATTTCCGAGGTAGACCCCAGTGCCCAAAAATTTCTAGTTAAACTCGTGGATTTTAGTTGAACTAGTTAAAACTTAAGTGATAGTTATAAACTGCTTTGCAAGATGCCCTGTTTATGGTCATGGTTTCAAGTTTCATTGTTCACCATTTTTGTCCATACTTGTAGTTATGAGAAAATTTAGTATGTAGTATCTACAATATCTACACTACAAACAATATGAATATCTTCATTCAACACTAATAAACCACATTTTGGAATTGGAACTAGATAGAGATTATATTGCTTATGGTAAATTGAAAATTTTAGTGTCGAGGAGTCTTAAAGTTGACTAGACTAACTAATATAAAATTTAAAATTGTATTTTTTTTTGTTGAATAGATAATGGAAAAAGGATTCACAATTCTTCCCTCTTTAAAATTATATTCTTCTATTGTGCCCTCTTTTAAAATTATATTTGTCTTTGTTGAACAATCCGTGGCAAAATGATCCACAATTCTGCCCTCTTGGCCATATAAACGATTTAAGTAAACTATTGGCACCATCATTATAATTAGGATTTTATAATCAATGGGATAATAACTACATAAGGGTTTTCATCTTGGAAAATAATTATACAGGAATTAAGAATAATCATTATCCTAAAGAATTGTTTTTCAAGTATATTTATATGTTTGAAGTTTGAACTTTGTTCATATGATCCTTAGTATCTAAATGTGAATTCAAAATTTTTATAGCAAGCTGCAAACCATAAATTCTATTAAAAAAATAATATCAATATTTTGATTGCATTCCCTAACAAAATTAAAAATTGTATTAACTTGAGTGCAATATTTGAAATTTCAAATAATTTATAACTTTAATTTCCTTCTCATTTGTATTTTGAGTGATTGTAGTTTTCATTTTCAATTATACGCTTCACCATGGATAAAGAGTTGGGTAGTCAACATGATGATAATTAAATGAGACTGACGTAATCTCAAGTGCATGATGACAACCAAATGAGACCCCCAGAATCTTAAGTGCAGGAGATAGAGAAAACACTAGTCACCCAATCTCAAACACATAACCCCAAGAAACCCTTATGAAATTTCATGAAGAAGATAACACAAAACAAGAGGAAAAACAATGATGGCTACGAGGAATGTGAATGGACACTATGGCACCATACGTTTAAGGGTAGCTACACTAGGTCATGGGATCATATTTTGACCATACCTTGGTTAAGAGTGAAGGCTTTCACATGAGACCATGAACAAAGGATGAAGATGACCACGCTTCACGAGTGCCTTGAGAACTATCAATGCCAATATCGATAGTATCACTTCATCCCTAGTTAAGAAATCTAGACATGGAGATCCCTCCCAATCTAAGCATGGTTCTTTAATAAATGAGAAAATCCACAACCAATCTAAGTCTATTCAAAGGGGTTCTACCACTAAGAGGATGCTTTATGTAAGTGAATCTATTTAGAAAATGTATAGCTTGGTGCATAGGGATGGTGCAAATGTTGTTGCAGAATAATTTGTTATAGGAAATGGAATTTCATTTAATGCCACCTACTTTCCATATTATAAAGAAATGGTAAAAAAAATCCTAGATGCAAGGACAAGGTATGCACCCCTAGGTTACACTAAAATTAGGATGTCATTGTTAGATAGAGGGGTTATTAGGATATTTAGACACTTAAGAGGGGGTGACAAGAATGCAAGGGCTTATGGAGGACCTCAAACAATCTTGGGTTCATTCGGGTTGTTTAATATACATGGATGATTGGACAAACATTCAACAAAGATCTTTGTTGAATATCATTGTCAAATCTTTGGAAGGGGCCTAATTTTTAAGGGAAATTGATTGCATTGGAAAACTTAAGGATGTTATTTCATGTTTAAAGTGTTGAAGGACACAATCGATAAGGTTGTTCCTTCAAATGTAGTACATGTGATCACAAATTCACTGCTTATTTTGTTTATTTTTCAATAATCTAGGTTAAACATGTAGTTCATTCCAATTTTGAATTTTTCTTAGCCATAAACAATAATGTTGCAGCAACCAAGATCACAATAAGAAACACCATGCACAAGAACACAAGAAGTATCTTGGGAAACCCTTATAAACAAGGGAATAAAACCCATTCAAATCCTTTACTATATTCTTCAAGAGAAAGACTTTCACCACCAATAAGACCTAGCACACAAGAGGGTGCTCAAACCATAGAATACTAGTTCCCAAGAGAGGTGCACACTTTTCCCAAGGAGATATTCTTGCTAAAATTTCCAAAATCGTGTGAGAGATATATTTCCACAATGGGGAATCTACCTTTACTTATACTAAACTGAACTTGTCAACATAAGTGTCTATTGGAAAAACAGGGCCGACCTCACTAGCTTATAATATAATTAATATTAACTAGATTAATTATCTTTTACATTAATTACTAGTCACATTAAGGTGGGGCCGACTTGTAACCTTTACATTACAATTAGGGTTACATGCAGGTCTGACTCTTGAAAAATATAGCAAGGGATCTTATACACCCACTAGTGCTCATCCACCAGGGGCACATCCATAGGGATTTCCATATCTCTGGCTCACTGCATTACACATAAGAACCACTTCTTCACTAGTGCTTAGCCACTAGGATCACATTCACTTGTGCTCGTCCACAGGAAAAACCACTCAACATATCTTCTTTCCCACTGCATTATACATGAGAGTCATCTGGAGTTTCTCATCAACTCTTCTTCTCAAAGGAGGATAATACATCATCTTCATTTCTCTTCTCATGACAATCCACCCAACACTTTGAGATTTCACACGTTCACCTTGTGCTCAGCCACATGCATGCCCAACTCTGCAGATCACCTTTCTCACATGAGAATCATCTGGAGTTATTCAAAACTCTCTAAATGGAGGAGGTCATCTCTAAGTTCCAGGTCTGTCTCAGATAGGAACCACACACCCTTCTCAAGGGATTTCTCTCAGGTTTTTAAGATGGAGAAAGTCTCACATAGCTGCAATGGTCAACATATCACAGGTTTGTAAGATGGAGAATGTCTCACGTAGCTGAAATCATCAACACTCCCTCTCATATAGGGAGTCATTCTTCATCATGGAAAGTCTCACATGGATGTACTTTGAACTTTGTCTTGGCTGGAGTCATCAACACTACCTCTCAACTAGGGAGGTATTCTTCACCAAGTTAATTTGGTGAATATGTCTGCAATCTAATCATGTGTAGGAAGGTACTGCATGTGTATTATTTTCCTCTGCATCATATCTATGATATAAGGATATTTCATCTCATCTTGTTTCGATCCATCAAGAAACATTGGGTTCTCAACGAGATTTACACATGGCTCTTGGTTATCATCATAGGATCCATATCATGGTCAAGTAAATATGTAAGAAGCTTGTGAAGCCATATGGATTCTCACATTCGATGTTATATACTCTTCTTATGTGGTACTCAAGGCCACAAAGTTTTGTTTCTTGTTGCATTAGGAAATCATGGCAAACTTCACGGTAAGACAACAACCAGATGTGCTCTTTCGGTCCACTATACTCTCTTCTCAATTTGTATCAACATATCCTACAAACTCAAGTTCACACTAGAGGCATATCTCAGGCCATATCCAACTGTGCCTCATATATATATCTCAATACATGCTTTATTGCTATCCAGTGAGTCTGTCTTGGTTGACTCATGGATTGACTAAGCATATTCACTGCATAGTATGAATTTGGTCTGGTGTTAACCAAATACATCAATGATCCAATTAGATGTGTATCAATCTCGTCCGAATCATCATCATTTTCTTCAAATCCATCACGGTGGTTTTGCATTCTTTCATACTGAACTTATTTTAATATTTGTGTTGTATGTTTTCCTTATCTTAGGAAAAATATCATCGGTCCTCTATCATACTTCTTGTCCCAAGAAGTGGTGCATCATACTCATATCCTTCATCTTGAAATTGGAATTCAAGGCTTGCTTGTATCTAACAACAAGTCTTTCTGAATAATTCATCAAAATTAGGCTCTTGTCACCAACACTGTAATAATATAGGTTTGGATCAACAACACTCTTTGTGAAACCCAAAATTATCAAGAATCCATCCATTTTATATAGTTTCCAACTCATGGATGGTAATACGGATGGGAGTGTATTGGGTTTATTGGATCAAGTGTCTCATCATAGAAAACTCCCTCTGTTTGTAAGAAACCTCTGGCTATAGATATCACTTTGTATTTATCGACACTTCTATCAGATGCATGATTGATCTTATAGATCCACTTGGAAGTCATCACATACTTTCCTTTTGGTCTCTGAACAATATATTATACACCATTCTTTTAATATATATTGGTATTATTTTGTTATGGAATCTTTCCATACATGTTCTCATGTTGCTTCTCTATGAAAAGAAGGCTCAGAATCAATGATGTGGCTCATGGTTGAAGAATAGATTGAAAAATCTCTTTGTTCTCTCGGGATGTGCTTTGAGAGGCTTGTAAGTTTCTCTGCCTCATGCAGAGTGAGCCTAGGTAGACCTTTTATTCCCTACTGTAATATCTCTAAAAATATCAATTGGAGCAATTGGATTAGCTGGAATAATGTCTGTCTCCCTCTGAACTGCTGAAGGGGGAGAAGGAATTGTCTCACTGTCAATCTCCATCTGAGATTTTCTGGATCTTTGAAAATCTATCTCTTCTTCAAGGACAACATCTTTGCTTGTTTCAATCTATCTCTGACTAGGGATGTTGATCTGGAATTTCTTCGAAGATTCACTATTATCACATAAACTTATCCTTTCTCCCTGAAGGGTCTGGCTTGGACTTCTTCTCTGTGGGTACATGAAAATACATTGGGCACCAAAATATCCTGAAGTGTTCAATCTCAGGCTTCACTACGGTGAAGGATTCTCCCGGACTTATTTTTTTCAAAGTCTGGTGAAGACTCTTGTTCTAAACATATACTTTGTCATGCATGCTTCTGCCCACGGAATCATAGAAAGATTATGATCATGCATTATTGCATTGATTGTCTCAAGGATGGTTCTATTATTCCTCTTTCTCAAATAGTTTTGACTTCCTCTGAGTTAAGTGACTCCCTCTGAAGGATAAGCATCTTCCTTTGTTCTTAACCTGTCTGGAACAAAAAAAAAAAGGAACCAAAACAAGAATATCTTCTAAAGGAGAATAATGAGTACATCTTTAAAACAATTTAAGGATTTTTCTCACAGCTACAACACCTACTTGTAATGTAGAAAACTTTAGAAATATAGGTTAGAGGAATGAAAATTACAATAATCAAACCTGGAGTCTTCACTTCCAATGAGTTGTTCCTCTGAATGCACTGAGATCCCTTTGTATCCAATACTTTAGCAAAAGGTTCCTTCACCATGCAATTACCCTCATGACAATGATACAAATATTATATATACAAGTGCATACCTGAGGGTCCTGATATGATTCTTTCAATGGCACATGACTAGTCTCTGTTCTCTGACATCTTCATGAAGGAGGTATGTCACAGTGACACCTTTTTGTATCACCCACAATAAGTCTTCCTTTGAATTCTTGTCTTCCAGGAACTTTAAGTTGCTTGATCCATCAAGCTTATCATAGTTTTTGTTCATCATAATTTTAGATTCTTCACAACCCTTTGTCAACTGGGCTAGAAAACCTAATGGCTAGGCTAGGCTAACACTTTTAGGTTTTTTTGGACTTATGACTGCCAACAATAAGACTTTGAAAAATAGGATAACACTGGTGAGCTGAAGAGCTCCTTCAATGAGTTGCAGAAACCCTAATACTGAAATTGCTGCAGAAATTAGTGAAACCCTAGAAACCCTAGGGCCAAAATTTTAAAATGCTCAAAATTTTGATTTGAAGCTTGTTGGAGGTGCGTTGAAGGAGTCCGTACACTCCTATGCCATTTGTAGCCCCAAATTCCAAGTGCCAAGTGATGAAAAACTTCAAAAGAGCAGGCCGTATGGATTTTCTGGGAACCCTAGGAGGGTCGTACGGTTTCTGCAGAAGAGAGAGAGGATGGTTGAAAGTTGTTTGTGCAATGGGTTCTTCAAGAACTATGCTCTGAAACCATGTTGATTTTTCAATAAGATAGGTTAATCATGTATTTCATTCCAATTTTTCATTTGTCTTAACCATACACAATAATGTTGCAGCAACCAAGATCACAAGAAGAAACACCATGCACAAGAACACAAGAAGTATCCTGGGAAACCCTTCTCAACAAGGGAAGAAAACCCATCCAAATCCTTTGCTATATTCTTCAAGAGAAATACCTTCACCA